>JBBPSV010000081.1:0-36416 GCA_038093795.1 Retiboletus fuscus
ACCCCGACCTAGATCTCGAGCTACGCTCTCCCACCGAGGAAGCAGAATCACAAGAACTCTCTAGACTACTGTCCCACCAGCTTTCAGCCGGCGCAGTTATCCCTCGTAGCCCCACCCCGCCGTCACCAACACCGATCGCCCAAAGCGGTCACATATTCCCAGTCACAGCACCCCCAGCCCCTCAGCCCCAGACTCCCGTCATGGGAACCAAACCCACGGAAATCCGCCTTGGAGTTCCCGAAGACTTCGACGGAAACCTCACGAAGGCGAAGCCCTGGCTTCGTTCGGTACAACTGTACCTCTCGATCAACGCAGAAACCTACAACGACGACGCTAGGCGTATCGCCTATGCGCTATCCTTCATGAAGAAAGGTACGGCATCTACCTGGGCCGACACCTTCCGAGAATCCAAGATCGCCGGCGGAGGCTTCTCCCTTGGGAAGTGGTCTGACTTTGTCGCCGACTTCAAGGCAGTCTTCTCCCACTCAGAATCAACCACCAATGCGCTCACTTGGCTAGCCACCAAGCGAATGATCCCCGGAAAGAAGGGTGAATACTCCCCTTCTCTGGCTAACTACACGGCACAGTTCAGGTCCAAGGTATCCGTCGCAGGAGTAACCGACGACGCGGTTCTGATTTCCTATTACTCTGTGGGTATACCGGAAGACCTCATGTTCGACGTTCTCCGGATGGAGAACCCCCCTACCAAGGTCGCCGACTGGTACAAGAAGGTGGCCCTCTTCGACTCCCACCGCCGCCGAGCCCGAGGGATCGCACAGCAACACAAGAAACCCGGTACTCCGTACGTACCCACTTACTCGAAGAAGGAAGAAAAGGACCCCGACGCCATGGACGTCGACGCCGTCTGACTTCCCCCCAAGCTCACTGAAGCCGAAAGGCAGAAGTGTCTCAAGGAAGGCCGCTGCCTCCGATGCCGCCAGACCGGCCACATGGCAAAGGAGTGCAAGGTCTACGACGCGCCTAAGAACCCCAAGAAAACCCAAAAGGTGAAGAAGGATGATGTCCCTGAGCTAGCTGACTGCGAAGACGATGACGACGAAGTTGAGTCAGTAGCTAGAATCTCCTTCACCCACAAGGATTTTTAGAGCGGAGGACCCCGTCAACGTGGACTCCTCCTAGGTGTGCCAATGTACTAGTATCTGAGACTCGCAAATCCATGCAAATCCCAGTTCAGCTCATCGTACCAGTGCACTCTCTTAAAGCTGTTGACACCCGCGCCCTGATCGACAGTGGTGCAGATATCTCATGCATCGACTGGGACTTCGTGCGAAAGCACAAAATCCCTACTACTCGACTACCGAAACCCATTCCCATTCGGAACGTTGACCAATCCAACAACTCCCATGGAGCAATCCGATTTACCTGTACCCTCTACGCCAATACCGGAGGAATCACCCAGAAGGTCCTCTTCCATGTCATGTCTTGCGGAAGCGAGAATGTCATCCTCAGACTCCCCTGGCTCCGCTCTACCAACCCCACGATCGACTGGGTTAAACAGACGATCGACATCCCCGAGTCCCGCGACCAATCCAAGGTTCTTTTTCAGGAACACAACGTCGCTACTTCTGAGCATAGCGACCGCTTCAAAAGACCCAGTTTCGACTGGACCCCCCCACGACAAGTCAAAGTCAACTGCATAGACCACGCCCGACTCTACGAATATCTCGACGAAGAAACGGAGAGCGAGTTCTGTCAACGAGCTCATGACCACTACAGAATCGGTCGGATCCAACAGTGTGGATCGCGATTCTACCCCCTAGGCTCTCCAGTTATTGCCAAGATTACTTCCGCCATGCAACTCGCACAGGCGGAATTCAACAAGAAACCCGAGGTTGTCCTTCCAGCGGAGTATGAGCAGTTCCGAAAGGTGTTTGAAGAATGACCAATTGGACAACTCCCACCGGAACAGACCTACGACCACGAGATTAACCTAAAGGAAGGCTTCAAACCCAAGATCGGCAAACTATACCCGTTATCCCCAAGAGAACACGAAGCTACTGAAGCCTTCCTAGACGAGAACCTCCAGTCTGGTGCTATCCGCCCCTCGAACTCTCCCCAAGCATCCCCTTTCTTCTTCGTCCAGAAGAAAGAACTTGACTCCGACGGTAATCCAAAGCTTTGCCCCTGTATGGATTATAGGAAACTCAATGACCAAACCATCCGAGATGCGTATCCTTTACCCCGAATTGATGACCTCATCAACAAGGTGCAAGACGCGAAGGTTTTCACCAAGTTCGACGTCCGATGGGGCTACAACAACGTCCGCATCAAGGAGGGACACCAGTGGAAAGGCGCCTTCCTCACTCACAAGGGCCTCTTTGAACCCATGGTCATGTTCTTTGGCATGACTAATTCCCCTGCCATGTTCCAACGATTCATGAATGACTCGTTCAGAGATATGATAGCAGAAGGATGGCTCGTCATCTACATGGACGACCTCCTCATCTTCTCCCCCGACGACCAACTCCACACAGAACGAACCAAGCGAGTTCTCCAGCGGATGGAAGAACTCGACCTTCACCTACGCCTGTCCAAGTGCGCGTTCGCCACGGATCAGGTTGACTACCTCGGCATGATCCTCTCCCGCGGGAAACTTGCCATGGACCCTGTCAAGCTCGACGGGATCACCTCGTGGCCCACCCCGACCTCCGTCAAAGAAGTCCGGTCCTTCCTTGGATTCGCCAATTACTACCGGCAATTCATCCCGGACTATTCCACCATAGCCCGACCCCTCATAGATCTCACCAAGAAAACCCAACCTTGGAGTTGGGGCCCGCCGCAAGAAGCCGCGTTCCTCCGCCTGAAGGAACTTTTCCTCTCCAAACCCGTCCTACGCCTCCCCGACCCCAGTGCCCCGTTTGCCATTGCGACTGATGCCTCTGGCATGGCCACTGGTGGCATCCTTCTACAGACCGACGAAAACGGGGCCTGGCATCCGTGTTCCTACCTATCCCAATCGTTCTCGCCCGCAGAACGCAACTACGACATCCATGACCGCGAACTTCTCGCAATCATCCGTGCCCTCAAGTCTTGGCGTCATCTCCTCCACGGTTCTTCGTCGCCGGTTCAGGTCTTTACCGACCATAAAAACCTCACTTACTTCCACGCCCCTCAGAACCTCAATCGCCGACAAGCCCGCTGGCTCTTAGACCTTGCGGACTTCGACTACAAGATGATTCACGTTCCTGGTTCCCTTCTCGCCGGTCCGGACGCTTTGTCGCGCCGCCCGGACTTCCTCGCCCATGCCCCAGACAACACGCAGACGGTCCTCCTCCCGGACTCCCTTTTTGTCCGCCTCATTGACTCTGCGCTCCAAAACCACATCAAAACTACATCGAAGGACGACCCCCTTTACCTTCAAACCCTCCAGGCCTTCGATGGTTCCATTCCCCCCGCCTTTCGCTCCCGCCTCAGCGACTGGCAGCTCCATGAAGGCATCCTCACCTACCAAGGACGCGTTTACATTCCTCCCGTCGACGGCCTGCGCAAGTCTATCCTGCAGTGCTGTCACGATCATGCGTCTGCTGGCCACCCGGGCTTTCTTAAGACTCGACAGCTCGTTGCGAGCGAGTTCTGGTGGCCTGGTTTGGCCCAATACGTTCGCAAGTATGTCAAAGGCTGTGCCCTTTGCCAGCAACACAAGGTCAATACTCACCCCACTACCCCTCCACTCACCCCCAACAAGTCCACCGCTACTCGCCCTTTCCAGCAGATTTCCTGTGACATGATCACGGATCTCCCCGAATCCAACGGCTTCACGGCTGTTATAGTCTGGGCCGACTACGCATCTTCGAAGGGGGCTATTTTCTGCCCCACCACTAAAACTGCCACTGCAGAGGATGTTGCCGTCCTCTATTTCAAAAAGGTGTACCCCAGATTCGGCCTCTATGAGAAGATCATCTCAGATCGAGGCCCCCAATTCGCTTCTCGCTTCGCAAAAGAACTCGGTAGGCTTCTCGGATGTTCCCTTGCGTTATCAACCGCGTATCACCCTCAGACTGACGGAGAAACCGAGCGGATCAATCAGGAACTCGAGACTTACCTACGGATCTTTGCGGGGAACAACCCCACCACGTGGGCTGATCGGCTGATCCACGCCGAATTCGCTCACAATCACCGCCCTCATTCCGTCACCGGTAAATCCCCGTTTTACCTAATGATGGGATATGAACCTACTCCGGTCCCCACCATCCTCCCACTCACGGATCTCCCCGCTGTGGAAGATCGTATCAAGGAACTTACTGCTGCCCGTCAAGAAGCCCTTGCTGCGCATGAACTAGCTAGGCAAGTCATGGCTTCTCGAAACAAGAAGAATTTCACTCCGTTCGAAAAAGGGGATCAGGTCTGGCTCGAAGCCAGGAATTTGAAACGCAACCTGACTCACCCGAAATTTGCCCCGAAACGTGAAGGACCTTTTACCATTGTCAAGGTACTGTCCCCGATCACGTATCAACTCCGCCTCCCCAAGACATGGAAAATACATCCGGTGTTCCACGCCTCACTCCTCACCCCGTACAAGGAGAACTCCGTACACGGCCCAAACTTCCCATCACCCCCGCCTGACCTTATCGATGGCGAGGAACAATATGAAATCGAGAAAATCGTACGACACCGGGGTTCCGCTGTCAACCGGCAGTTCCTCGTCCATTGGCACGGCTTTACCTCCTCCGATGATTCCTGGCTCCCGGAACGGGAGTTCAAACACGCCCAAGCAATCCTTCGAAGCTATAAGAGGCTTCACCCCAAGGTCTTCCCTCCTTAGAACTCTACGTGCTGGTCTCTACGTGAGAATCACCAACCGAGTCCTATACAATCTTCATCTCTTTCATAACAATGTCTTACTCCCCGTCGACTGAATCTTCCCTCACCGAATCTTCCTGCACTTTCACCGACTCCGCTCTCCCCTCCCTTGAGGGAGTCGATGACTCCTCTGCCCTCGCACAGGAACTTTCCGTCCCTACCATTCATCCTCCTATGGTCCTCGCCGAGGACTCCTCTAGTAACGTTGCCACCCCAGGGTGGAACACCGAACCTCTCCCTTGGCCCTCTGTCCTCGAACAGGAAGAGAAGCCAAAGACCATCCTATCTGTCAACGTACCCCGATTTGCCTATACACTCCGCTCCGACCCGCTGTCTTGCGAGTCGGGGAGACTCCTACAAACTCGACTCCGTGACTCCCACCTAGCCGCCACCATGCAGGCTCACCTAGATGTAGATTCCCCTCTCGAATCTCTTTACTTAGCCTTTTTACAGGTCTCTCGTCTCGACCCCATCGCTTCTTTCACCTCCGCAAATGCCCAATCTGAGTTCTTTTCGACTCAGCTCCGCCTCGTAGCCCGCCGCATCCGATCATACCTTCTCTCGGCCATGCACCAGCTGGATATGCTGGATTTCGTCGCTGACATAGAACGATATTCGCAAGACCTTGCCAAGGCTGGACTCCCCCCTCCCCCAGTTCGACCTGCTCTCCCGGTCAAAACCATCCTCGTCCCCTCGCCCGCTGAGCCTTCTGCTCCGACGCCGTCCGCGTCGTCATCCCCGTTGTCACCAAGCGAGATCAACCTCATCGACCGGCTCGAACGAGTCCACCTCATGAATGAAGGTGAGATCAGTCTCAGCCCTGATCACCCTTTATACAATGCCTCTTGCTTTCACTGTCACCGCCTTGGACACTGGCGCATCGACTGCCCAGAGTACAAGTGTCCGTTCTGTCTCCGCATGCGCCCCGGACACATTCAGAACCAGTGCCCACTCCGTCGTCGTCCCCGCCCCGCTACCCTGTCCTCATCATCACAGTCCTCTAGCTCCTCCCGCTCCTTGCGACGGTCGCACCGTCCGCGCCCTCGTCCACTTGCATCCCGCATTCAGGATGAGCCGGAGGTCGACTTCACGGATGACGTGTGGGATGACACAGCCTACGCCAACGTCACTGGTTCCCCCAATGGGGGCTACCTTGATCTCTAGTTATCCTCAAGTGGCATTGAGGAGCGTAAGAAGGGGGTAATGTTACGAGTTGACCTGGCCCCGTTTATTTCTTTTTCATTTTACTTAGCTTAGTCTCGATGGATCGCTATCCATCTCGTCTGGCCTCACCCAGACCACTCTCGCGCAGCATGTAGGTCGATACTCCCACGGACTGCACTTCCTTTTCATTTCCGACTAATGACCCCGCTGTCATTGTCGCTTCGGGCCGTTCCGGCCACTTCTTCGTTTCATGATAATCTTTGATTGACAGCTGCTTCTGATCGACGTTGACCGACAGATCCGCAGCGGATGTGACTCGTTTCGACTCGTCCCGAGTCCTTACGCTTCCCCGAGTCACATCTCTCTTCATCCCGCATCGACCCGCTCTTTCTACGAGCTTCCATGACGTTCTATGACTAGCGTATATAAACTGTAGCCTCTACGCCTGTATTCCCTAAGCTAGAGCTACTCAATCCTACCTTTGAGATAACTCCTACGCTCGATCTCCCAAGACAGGGATAAGACTCGTCCTCTTCGGACTCATCGTACCCTTCGACGCTGAGCGTGCTCTTCGTGAGCAGATACCTCGCCCGAAGGACCTTAGTCGCACTGTAGCGTCCAGAACGCTGGTGCTCCCTCAGTCCTAGAACCCCTTTGAGTCTACGCTCGACCCTACCCGGGCCAAGCGTAACAGGGTGAATGAGGAACAAAGGGAGATATGACTCAGGGAAGCGTAGAGACTCAGGAGGAGTCAAGTCGAGTCATATCCGCTGCGGATCTGTCGATCAGTGTCGATCAGAAGCAGCTGTCTATCAAAGATTATCATGAAACGAAGAAGTGGCCGGAACGGCCCGAAGCGACAGTGACAGCGGTGTCATTAGTCGGAAATGAAAAGGAGATGCGGTCTGTGGGAGTATCGACCTACGTGCTGTATGAGGCGGTCTGGGTAGTGCCAGACGAGATGGATAGCGATCCATCGAGACTAAGCTAAGTAAAAGAAAAAGAAATAAATGAACGGGCCAGGTCAACTCGTAACATTACCCCCTCCTTATGCTCCTCAATGCTGCTTGAGGATATTTAGAGGTCGATGTAGCCGCCATTGGGGGAACTGGTGACGTTGGCGTAGGCCATGTCATCCCACACATCGCCTGTATAGTCAACTTCCGGCTCATCCTGAATCCGGGATGCAAGCGGGCGAGGTCGCGGACGGTGCGACCTTCGCAACGAGCAGGAGGAACTAGAGGATTGAGAGGATGAGGATGGGGTGGCGGGACGGGGACGACGACAGAGTGGGCACTGATTCTGAATGTGTCTGGGGCGCATGCGAAGACAGAAGGGGCACTTGTACTCTGGGAAGTCGATGCGCCAGTGTCCAAGGCGGTGACAATGAAAGCAAGACGCGTTGTAAAGGGGGTGATCAGGGCTGAGGCTGATCTCACCTTCATTCATGAGATGAACCCGTTCGAGTCGATCAATGAGGGAAACTTCACCAGGGGATAGGAGGGAGGACGATGCAGACGGCATCGGAGCAGTGGGCTCTGCTGGCGAGGGGACTAAAATGGTTTCGACTGGGAGGATAGGGCGAACGGGAGGAGGTGGGAGACCTGCTCGGGCTAGGTCCTGCAAATATCGTTCAATGTCGGCGACGAAATCCAGCATGTCTAGCTGGTGCATGGCAGAGAGGAGATAAGACCGGATACGGCGGGCTACGAGACGGAGTTGGGTCGAGAAGAACTCGGACTGGGCATTTGCAGAGGTGAAGGAAGCGATGGGGTTGAGACGAGAGACCTGTAAAAAGGCTAAGTATAAGGATTCTAGAGGGGAATCTACATCTAAGTGGGCCTGCATAGTGGCGGCCAGGTGGGAGTCTCGGAGATGGGCTTGGAGGAGTCGTCCAGATTCGCATGTTAGCGGGTCGGATCGAAGAGTGTATGCGAAACGGGGTATGTTGACGGATAGGATGGTCTTGGGTTTCTCTTCCTCATCGAGGACAGAGGGCCAAGGGAGCGGAGCAGTGTTCCACCCAGGGGTGGCTTCTGTGCTAGTGCAATCATCGGCGAGGACCATAGGGGGATGGATGGTCGGAGCAGAGAGCTCCTGAGCGAGAGGAGAGGGTTCGTCGACTCCCTCAAGAGGAGTGAGAGTGGAGTCGGTAAAGGTGGTGGAGGATTCGGTGAGGGAAGATTCGGTAGACGGGGAGTAAGACATGTTGTTGATCGAAGGTATGGTGATAGAGCTCGGTTGGTGATTCTCACGAAGAGACCAGCACATAGAGTTCTAAGGAGGGAAGACCTTAGGGTGAAGCTTCTTATAGCTTCGGAGGATTGCTTGTGCGTGTTTAAACTCCCGTTCCGGGAGCCAGGTGTCGTCTGAGGCAGTGAAGCCATGCCAGCGGACAAGGAACTGTTGGTTGGCAGCGGAACCCTGGTGTCGTATGATTTTTTCGATTTCATATTGTTCCTCGCCATCGATAAGGTCAGGTGGAGGTGATGGGAAATTGGGCCCGTGTACGGAGTTCTCCTTGTACGGGGTGAGGAGTGAGGCATGGAAGACCGGATGTATTTTCCATGTCTTGGGGAGGCAGAGTTGATACGTGATCGGGGACAGTACCTTGACAATGGTAAAAGGTCCTTCATGTTTCGGAGCAAATTTCAGGTGAGTCAGGTTGTGTTTCAAATTCCTGGCCTCGAGCCAGATCTGATCCCCTTTTTCGAACGGAGTGAAATTCTTCTTGTTTCGAGAAGCCATGACCTGCCTAGCTAGTTCATGCGCAGCAAGGGCTTCTTGACGGGCAGCGGTAAGTTCCTTGATACGATCTTCCACGGCGGGGAGATCCGTGAGTGGGAGGACGGTGGGGACCGGAGTAGGTTCATATCCCATCATTAGGTAAAACGGGGATTTACCGGTGACGGAATGGGGGCGGTGATTGTGAGCAAATTCGGCGTGGATCAGTCGATCGGTCCATGTAGTCGGGTTGTTCCCTGCAAAGATCCGTAAGTAAGTCTCAAGTTCCTGATTGATCTGCTCGGTTTCCCCATCGGTCTGAGGGTGATACGCAGTGGATAACGCAAGGGAACATCCGAGAAGCCTACTGAGTTCTTTTGTGAAGCGAGAAGCAAATTGGGGGCCTCGATCGGAAATGATCTTCTCGTAGAGGCCGAATTGGGGGTAGACCTTTTTGAAATAGAGGGTGGCAACATCCTCCGCAGTGGCCGTTTTAGTAGTGGGGCAGAAAATAGCCCCCTTCGAAGATGCGTAGTCGGCCCAGACTATTACAGCTGTGAAACCGTTGGACTCAGGGAGATCCGTGATCATGTCGCAGGAGATCTGCTGGAACGGGCGAGTGGCGGTGGATCTGTTGGGGGTAAGGGGAGGGGTGGTAGGGTGGGTGTTGACCTTGTGCTGCTGGCACAGGGCACAACCCTCGACATACTTGCAAACGTACTGGGCCAAACCAGGCCACCAGAACTCGCTCACAACGAGCTGTCAAGTCTTGAGAAAACCAGGGTGACCAGCCGACTTGTGGTCATGACAGCGTTGGAGAATGGACTTACGCAGTCCGGCGACAGGGGGAATGTAAACACGACCTTGGTAAGTCAGGATGCCTTCGTGGAGCTGCCAGTCGCTAAGGCAGGAATGGAAGGCAGGAGGGATGGAGCCATCGAAGGCCTGAAGGGTCTGCAGGTACAAGGGATCGTCTTTCGACGTAGTCTGAATGTGATCCCGAAGGGCGGAATTGATGAGGCAGACAAAGATGGAGTCGGGGAGGAGGACTGTCTGTGTGTTGTCCGGTGCATGGGCTAGGAAGTCCGGGCGATGTGATAGAGCGTCCGGACCTGCGAGGAGAGAACCGGGGACATGAATCATCTTGTAGTTGAAGTCCGCGAGGTCTAAGAGCCAGCAGGCTTGTCGACGATTGAGGTTCTGGGGGGTTCGGAAGTAGGTGAGGTTTTTATGGTCGGTGAAGACCTGGACCAGTGAGACGGAGCCGTGGAGGAGGTGTCGCCAGGATTTCAAGGCACAGATGATGGCAAGGAGCTCCCGGTCGTGGATGTCATAGTTCCGTTCTGTGGGCGAGAACGACTGGGAGAGGTAAGAACATGGATGCCAAGCACCATTCTCATCTGTCTGGAGTAGAATACCACCCGTGGCCATGCCAGAGGCGTCGGTCGCGATGGCGAATGGTGCGCTTGGGTCAGGGAGCTGAAGCACAGGCTTTGAGAGGAAGAGTTCCTTCAGGTGAAGGAAGGCGGTTTCCTGTGACACTTCCCAATGCCAGGGTTGGGTTTTCTTTGTAAGGTCTATGAGGGGGCGAGCAATGGTGGAATAGTCCGGGATGAACTGCCAATAATAGTTGGCGAATCCGAGGAAAGACCAGACTTCTTTGACAGAGGTGGGGGCAGGCCAGGAGACGATTCCGTCAAGTTTGACGGGATCCATAGCGAGCTTTCCTGGGGAAAGGATCATGCCGAGATAGTCCACTTGTTCCATAGCGAAGGTGCATTTGGATAGGCAGAGGTAAAGGTCGAGTTCTTCCATCCGCTGGAGAACTCTCTTGGTTCGTTCCGTGTGGAGTTGTTCATCAGGGGAAAAGATGAGGAGGTCATCCATATAAATGACGAGCCACCCTTCGGAGATCATGTCCCTGAACGAATTGTTCATGAAATGCTGGAACGTGGCAGGGGAGTTAGTCATGCCAAAAAACATGACCATGGGTTCAAAGAGGCCTTTGTGAGTGAGGAAGGCGCCTTTCCATTGGTATCCCTCCTTGATACGGACGTTGTTATAACCCCATCGGACATCGAACTTGGTGAAGACCTTAGCGTCTTGCACCTTGTTGATGAGGTCATCGATCCGGGGTAAGGGATATGCGTCCCGGATTGTCTGGTCGTTGAGCTTCCGATAGTCCATGCAGGGTTGGAGCTTAGGGTTGCCGTTGGCATCAAGCTCTTTCTTCTGGACGAAGAAAAAAGGGGAGGCTTGAGGGGAATTTGAGGGGCGGATAGCACCAGACCGGAGGTTCTCTTCTAAGAAGGCTTCGGTGGCTTCACGTTCTCGTGGGGATAGCGGATATAGCTTGCTGATCTTAGGTTCGAAGCCTTCTTTGAGGTTAATCTCGTGGTCGTAAGTCTGTTCCAGTGGGAGTTGTCCGATTGGTCGTTCTTCAAACACCTTTCAGAACTGCTCGTACTCCACTGGGAGGGTGACTTCGGGTTTCTTGTTGAACTCCGCTTGTGCCAGCTGCATAGCGGAGGTAATCTTGGCAATGACTGGAGAGCCTAAGGGGTAGAATCGTGATCCACACTGTTGGATTCGGCCAATTCTATAGTGATCGTGAGCTCTCTGGCAGAACTCACTCTCCATTTCTTCGTCGAGATATTCATAGAGTCGGGCATGGTCAATGCAGTTGACCTTAACTTGGCATGGTGGGGTCCAGTTGAAGCTGGGTCTCTTGAATTGGTTGCTATGTTCAGAGGTAGTGACATTGTGTTCCTGAAAAAGAACCTTGGATTGGTCGCAGGATTCTGGGATGTCGATCGTCTGTTTAGCCTAGTCGATCGTCGGGTTGGTAGAGCGCAACCAGGGGAGTCCGAGGATAGCGTTCTCGCTTCCACAAGACATGACATGGAAGAGAACCTTCTGGGTAATCCCTCCAGTGTTGGCGTAGAGGGTACAAGTGAACCAGATGGCTCCGTGAGCGTTGCTAGATTGGTCGACATTCCGAACTGGGATGGGTTTCGGTAGTCAAGTGGTGGGGATCTTGTGCTTTCGCACAAAGTCCCAGTTGATGCAGGAGATATCGGCGCCACTGTTGATCAGGGCGCGGGTGTCAACGGCTTTGAGAGAGTGCACAGGTACGATGAGCTGAACTGGGATCTGCATAGATTTGCGAGTCTCAGATACTAGTACATTGGCACACCTAGGAGGAGTCCGCATTGACGGGGTCCTCCGTTCTAAAAATCCTTGCGGGAGAAGGAGATTCTAGCTACTGACTCAGCTTCGTCATCATTGTCTTCGCAGTCAGCTAGCCTGGGAAGATCATCCTTCTTCACTTTACGGGTCTTCTTGGGGTTTTTGGGCGAGTCGTAGACCTTGCACTCCTTTGCCATATGGCTGGTCTGGCGGCATCGGAGGCATCAGCCTTCCTTGAAACACTTCTGCTGTTCAGCTTCAGTGAGCTTGGGGGGAAGACGGACGGCGTCAACGTCCATGGCGTTGGGGTCCTTCTCTTCCTTCTTGGAGTAGGTCGGTATGTACGAAGTACCAGGTTTCTTGTGTTGTTGCGCGATCCCTCGGGCTCGGCAGCGGTGGGAGTCGAAGAGGGCCACCTTCTTGTACCAGTCAGCGACCTTGGTGGGGGGTTTCTCCATCTGGAGAACGTTGAACATCAAGTCTTCGGGTATACCCGCAGAGTAATAGGAGACTAACACCGAATCATCGGTTACTCCTACGATGGATACCTTGGACCTGAATTGGGCAGTGTAGTTAGCCAACGAAGGGGAAAACTCGCCCTTCTTTCCGGGGATCATGCGCTTGGTGGCGAGCCAGGTGAGCGCGTTGGTAACCGATTCTGAGTGGGAGAAAACTCCTTCGAAGTCAGAGACAAAGTCAGACCACTTCCCAAGAGAGAAGCCTCCGCTGGAGATCTTGGATTCTCGGAAGGTATCAGCCCATGTGGATGCCGTACCTTTCTTCATGAAAGAGAGTATGTAGGCGATTCACCTAGCATCGTCGTTGTAGATTTCTGCGTTAATCGAGAGGTACAACTGTACCGAGCGAAGCCAGGGCTTTGCTTTCGTGAGGTTTCCGTCAAAGTCCTCTGGGACTCCGAGGCGGATTTCTGTGGGCTTAGTTCCCATGATGGGAGTCTGGGGCTGAGGGGCTGGGGGTGCCGTAACTGGGAATATATGACCGCTTTGAGCGATCGGTGTCGGTGACGGCAGGGTAGGGCTACGAGGGATAACTGCGCTGGCTGAAAGCTGGTGGGACAGTAGTCTAGAGAGTTCTTGTGATTCTGCTTCCTTGGTGGGGGAGCGTAGGTCGAGGTCTAGGTTGGGGTTATCAGAGCCTTCAGTAGGGGCTTCTGAGTCCGATGTTTCTGAGGCTGAGGACTCGGGGTCTGGTGATTCTGTGGCTCTCCACGAGGTGGAGATCGGTGGCAGTCGGGCTGAGGAGGAGGGCCTACTCGATGGTAGCTGCGACGTGGTAAGCTAGAGCTTTTGTTACGCTTGGCCCAGGTAGGGTCGAGCATAGACTCAAGGGGAGTTCTGGGACTAGGGGAGTACCAGCGTTCTTGACGCTACGGTACGACTATGAGCCTTCGGGCAAGGTATCTGCTCACAAAGAGCACGCTCAGCGTCGAAGGATACGATGAGTCCGACGAGGACGAGTCTTATCCCTGTCTCGGGAGATCGAGCGTAGGAGTTATCTCAAAGGTAGAATTGAGTAGCTCTAGCTTAAGGAATACAAGCGCAGAGTCTACGGTTTATATACATGAGCCATAGAAGGTCGTGGAAGCCCGTGGAAGGGACGGGCAAACAAAGGATGAATGGAGATGTGACTCGGGAAATCGTAGGGACTCGGGATGAGTTGAGATGAGTCACATCCACTGCGGATCTGTCGATCAGTGTCGATCAGAAGCAGCTGTCTATCAAAGATTATCATGAAACGAAGAAGTGGCCAGAACGGCCCGAAGCGACAATGACAGCAGGGTCATTAGTCGGAAATGAAAAAGAGATGCGGTCCATGGGAGTATCGACCTATGTGCCATACGGGAGTAGTCTGGGTAGCGCCAGACAAGATGGATAGCGATCCATCGAGACTAAGCTAAGTAAAAGAAAAGAAAGAAATAAATGGGGCCAGGTCAACTCGTAACAGGAATACTACTGTGAGAGGATGAGGCTGATTGATTCGTGGCCCCAGTTGCCGACATCGGGGTTACAGGCGTGACCGGCGGTGCTGCAGAGTGGGAAGCTGCTTGAATTCCCGGTGACTCGAGTTCCTCAGATACTGTGGCCAAGCGAATGTCTGATCGGTGGGGCTTGCATGCCAGAATTTTGACACCATCAAAGCGAACCTTCTTGCCTTTAAGATCCTTAGCCTGCTTCTCGGCTTGGAACGTTGCCCAAGCTTGGGCAATGTAGGGCTGGAATTCGGGGTCAGCCATCAACAAGTTATCGGAATTTCCATGGTCCTCAATGGAGGCCATGAAAGCGGAAGGCTCAATGTCAAGGATCGCGTCAGTCTCAGGATATGTCAAGGAAAGAATACCCACAGTCATATGTGGTGGTATGTCACGAATGCCCGATGACGTCGCAGTCACTGTCTGTTCGGACGCGATGCGGTCTAAACAATCCTGAAGGCAATGGCACCCAGGGATTCTTGGGATCCGCCTACCATCGGGTAGGTAGAGATGGTTATCCGATCCCCTGCTCGCTTTGCCCAGTTGGATATATTCCTCTACATGAGGGCAGTTACCCATGAAGTGACCGAGGGAGTCGCAGAAAGTGCAGGCTCTCGACCGAGCAACTGTCTGCCGATTCACTGAGACATCCTCTTGCTTGACTGTCTGGGGAAGGGACAGCGCTGGACCAGCCCAAATGGGTATGGCCAAAGTATACGAGTGCTGTGGAGTATTAGTGCGGGGCGCAGGAGTAAAGGAAATGTTAGGTCTGAGAGTGGAGCCGGTCAGCAGGAATTTCACCGCTTCTATACAATCGTCGATCAGGTATGGTTCATCTGGGTGATGGTTCAGTTTGATGATTGCCAACTGACCTCGGACGCGATCTGCTAACTCCTGGGGGAGTCCATATAGGAAAAGCGCATCCTGATCCATCTCGGATAATCTTTTCTTGTCTATGAGAGCATTAGCAACCTTCATAAATTTCTGCCTATACTCCCCAAGCTCATCTTGGGTGCGCATCGCCTTGCTTCAATATTCTTCGACTAGGTACTGGATATCGGCGCGGCTATAACAGTCAGTTCCTTCACAACTGGGATACAACTTTTTTACTGCATCAGTGAAGGCACCCCAATCTATTGGGTTGGCTTTAGCTTCCTTGAGAAGCGCCCAACATTCGGTTTCCTCTCGATCGGCATAGTGCAGGGAGGCCTTGATTTTTCTGGTAGTGTCAAGTGTTGCTAGCAGTGCAAGCTCCTCAATTTCCACAAAGAAACTGGGTAAGTCTGCGGGATTTTTCCTGTTGAATTTCGGCGTGTTCTGGGCTCCTCTAAGGGGCATCTGGAAAGCCATTTGAGCAAGGGCAGTCCAGGTCGGGTTTACAATGGGTGGAGGCGGAATAACTGGGTTCGGTAATACAGCAGGTGCGTGTGTTGACGGAGATACGAGTGATGGTTGGAATAGGAAGGAAAGCGATGGATTGGAGGATGAGATGGGAGAGGATGAAGCAGTAGAGGGTGACGACTGTGAGGGAGTAAGCGGGCTCAGAGGAGAGGAAAACAGCGAAGTGGGAAAAGATGATTCCCAAGTGCGAGCTGGGGTTGAATGTATAAACATGCCGGGTATCGGAAGTAGGAATCGATCCTGAATGCCGTATGAACCTAAACTGGCGGGTGAACCAGGAATAGATGGTCCTGAAAGAGTCTGGGTTGGTGGCACCGGCGATGTGAAATTGGAAGCAGGTGGTTCGAACGGATCAATGGTGAAGCCTAACAGAGCTGAGACGTTGGGAAGCTCGGCAGAGTGGTTATGCAGTGTGTCGCCAGGTGGGACAGATACAAAAAGTTCTGAATCCTCGGAAATTTGCAAATCGCGAAATTGCACTAGCAAATTTTCAAGTTCTTGGTGCTGGGGAGTTGGCCAAAGTGTTCTCCTGGAGACCCTTTGAGAATCCCTCATGGTGGGCTCCAGTTGAAGAGATTGAAAGCTTGGAGGACCTGCAGGAACAAGCGTTCCGGCCTGAGCTAGCAGAAAGGGGGTCTGAGGGTATGATGAGTTTGTCCCTAAGGGATTCTGGCAAGTGGGGAAGGTCAGGAGGTGACTTCAGGAATTTTACCCAGCAGAATTGGTAAACCCGAATGAAATCTGAGTTGGAATGGAGTTGAAGGGAATTTTCCGGAATTCCTACGTGCGGAATTCATATCCGGAATTAAAAGTGATGAAGGGGGGGATGTTGAGTGACAAGTTGGAAATGTTGGACGATGCGTGGTGACGATGGACGATGGATGGCGATGATGAGAAACTTAGACGATCGAAATGCGAGTGAGCAAAAGCTGAATTACGACTCTAGGTACAAAGTACTTATAACATGACCCAATCTGGATGCTAACGTCCTTCAAAACCTAAAGCTGACGACATATGGACAAGACGGGATAATGCCCCTGGATACATATAAATAGAATAGGAAATGAGGTAAGTGAATGTCGGGTTGCACCCGAATGGTGCGAAGTGTCCGTTTTGAGGTCACATGATATGTAAACACATGAGGAAATGTGAAAGGACCGTCCGAACGAAGTACGGAATTTATATAACAAACCCGACTTACCACGGAATTTCGGGTCAACTTACTGAGCGTTCAGGATTTATGGACAGCGATGGGAACGGCCAGACTGTGATCAGGATTTGAGAGGAGCGTTCTAGAAGACAGAGGGGTGCTGTAGGAATGTGGGGGAAAGAAGGATATAAGCATAGAGAACTATTGTTCTCTACACTGTAATCCTCGAAGAGATCATTAAATAAGGCTTCTGTGAGGCGCAGCCTCTGAGGAGCGTTTGGAACACGTTTATAGAAGTCATTGACCGCATCCTTCGTATATCTTACAACATTCTTTTTGGTTTCCCAGGAGCATTCTTTCTCCGGGTATCCATTCCAGTGTACCAAAAATTCCAAGGTTTGTCCTTTCAACCTGGAATCCACGATGTACTCGACTTCATGCAACTCTTCCCCTTCATTGGTTACTTCCACTGGTCCAGGTTTATAAGAAGGTTGTCCCATCAAGGGAGCATGATAAGGTTTAATGCGACTTATGTTCACGACTGGATGAATGCGCAATCCTCTAGGTAGTTTTAATTTAACCACATTGGGTCCCATCAACTCTATGACCTTGTAAGGGCCGAGCCATCGCTCCGTGAGTTTCTTTGAGAAACATGTTTTCATAAGATTAAGGTTTGTTGTGGCCAGCCACACTTCATCTCTGATTTCATATTTCGGGGATTCGGAACGGTGTTTATCCGCCTGTTCCTTCATTTGGTGCTGTTTCTTTTCTAAGTTTTCTTTGACCTGTGCTAGCATGTCCTGCCATTCTTCGGCAAAGTGTGGGACTATGGAGGTCTTTAAATTAGAAGGGGGTTCTATTCCCATACATGGTTCGTAAGATCGGGTAACTTGGAATGGGGTCTTTCCAGTAGCCAAGTGAACTCGTTGATTGTATGAGAATTGTGCCAGCACTAACCATTCCGACCAAGCTTCTTGCTTTTTGGCTGTGTATAGACGTAAATATTGGGATAGATCTTGGTTAACTTGCTCCATTTGTCCATCCGTTTGAGGGTGGAATGCTGTGGACATCCGGAGTTCAATCTTGAGACATTTCCCTGGATCTTTCATCACCTGTGATGCGAATTGTGGATCTTGATCTGATATAATAGAGTTTGGAAGTCCATGTGTTTTTCAAACGTGGTCTCTATATAGTTTAGCTGTCTCCAGAGATGTGACAGTTTTGTTGGTTGGTATAAAAACGGCTTCTTTTGAGAATCGATCAATGACTACTAGGATTGTGTCATAATTATTGGATAAGGGGAGGTCAGTTATAAAGTCCGCAGAGATGTCTTGCCAGGGTCCAGCTGGAATAGGATTTGGAATGAGTTTCCCAGCAGGGGGAACGTTGGTCAGTTTCATCCTATTACATCTTTCGCAGTGAAAGCAATATTCTTTTACGTTTTCTTTGATTCCTTTCCAAGTATAATATCGGGAGATGAGGGCGTAAGTTTTATCTGCGCCTCCATGACCAGCTAGGGTCGAATCATGATAGAGAGTAATAATATCCTGGTGAAGCGTATCTTCCTCAGGGACATAGATTTTATGATTTTCTTTAAACAAGCTGGTTCCGTCCCATAGGAATCGTTGACCAGGCGCTTGTTTTAAATTAGATTGAGCATTCTTTACTCAGGTGAAGATTTGTTCTTCTTCCGTATGTACCCAAGTTACTTTTTCCACTCTTCTCACGTGTTCTGATGGGATTAACTGAATGCCTTTGTTATCATTCTCAATTCCAACGGAGTGATCTTCTCATCAACTGAGTGTGTCTGCTTTTCCCATTGAAGCGCCAGGCTTCTTGACTAGCTCGTAATCAAAGTGTGAGAGCCATTGAGACCATCAAGCTTGTCTTCAATTGAGGTCTTGGCGTGTCATAAAGTATTGGAGATTTGCGTGGTCCATCCAAATTTCAAATTTGTGGTGTGCTCCTTCTAGAAGGTGTCTCCATTGTTCTAAGGCTAAAATGATGGCTAGCATCTCTTTATCCGCTATGGGATAGTTCCTTTGTTCCAGTGACATGGAATATGATGAAAATGCGATGGGATGCCAGATACCCTCCTGTTGCAACGATAAGACAGCCCCTGTCACGAAGTCTGATGTGTCACATTCTAAATGATATTCGCAATTCTCGTCCAGGTATGTGAGAATGGGTGCTGTAACAAACTTTTCTTTTAAATTATCAAAGGCTTCCTGTTCCTTCTTCCCCCAAGTCCAGGGTTGATCCTTCTTAGTTAGGTTGTTGAGTGGTCTAGCCACTATTGCAAAGTCTTTGATAAAGCAGCAATAAAAGTTTGCTAAACCTAAAAAGCTTCAAACTCCTTTGACGTTCGTGGGAGTGGGCCAAGCCCATATGGCTTTTGTCTTTCCTTCTTCCATGACGATGCCTCCCTCCGATACAATCATTCCAAGGAATTCTACTTCCTTAACCTTGAAGGTACATTTTTCTGGTTTAATGAAGAGATCGTGTTCTTCCAATCTCTTCAACACTTCTTTTACAATCCTGTTGTGTTCTTCTTCGTTGTCCGTTTTAGTAAATACAAGGATGTCGTCAATATAGACTATGCAAACATCCGGCATATCAGCGAAGATATCGTTCATCATCGTCTGGAACGTAGCTAGGGAATTACACATCCCAAAATACATAACTAGGGGTTCGAAGGCTCCTCTATGACATACAAAGGCCACCTTCCATTCGTCGCCTTCTTTTACGCGAACGTTATTATATCCCCAATGTAGGTCCATTTTTGTAAATAGTTTAGCTCCTTTTAGTCGTTCTACAATCTGAGATATGAGCAGTAAAGAATAATTATTCTTGATCATTCCTGAGTTTAAGTGACGGTAATCCTGTACCATCCGCTTCTTCCCATCTTTCTTTGGAATGAAGAATACTGGACTTGTTTGGGGTGATTTCGATGGTCTTATGTACCCCTTTCGTAGTTGGTTGTCAACAAAGTCAGAGACTTCTTTCTGTTCATCTACTGACATTGGATAGAGTTTTCCTTTTCATGGTTTGAAATCCTCTTTTAGATCGATGGCATGATCCCAGGGTTTTCTAATGGGCATGCGTTCTGAGGAAGTTTTTGAGAACACATCTAGGAATTGGTGGTACTCTTTTGGGACCATTTCTTCCACGCTGAGTTCCTTTTTCTCAGGTGGGATTATTTCCAGTTTCTTAATCCGTCGATAAGTGTACGGGGCATCATTGATTTCCTTTTCTTCTAAGGTTCTCAGGAATACTGTTCGATCGGATAATAAATAGCATGTCCGAGGACATCTTGTGAGTTTGAGGGTTCCTTTCTCCCAATCAATCTCAGGGTTGTGCTTGCTTAGCCACGTGTATCCAAGTATCATTTGGTTCTTGCCGAGATCGGTTACTTCTGCCGATACCTTTTCTCGGTGTCCTTGATAGTCAATGATTAATTCTGCGGTATGAGTGATATTTCTGGCGGAGTTCTTTGAACCATCAACGTTGAATACTGGAATAGGTCTTTCTAATTCTGTGGTCTTTATCTTGTTCTTCATGATCCAAGCTAGATCTACAAAGATTCCATTGGCTCCCAAGTCTAGTAGTGCTTCAACTGGGTGCATGCTATGTTTAACGGTTGAGGAGGCCACTTGTATCATAAGACACAGCTCTCTTTTTTGCCTTGTGGATCTTATTAGGATCCTTTCTGGGATTTCTTTTGTATAAATATTTTTTTGTTCTTTTGTAGCCGAATTAAGCCTGCATTCCTGTGCAGCAAGCCCTAGTTGGAACCCAGCTTCGGTGTATGTATCACTACTACTGTCCGAGTCACTATCGTAAATTGTCTTATCCTGGGAGTTGAAGAAGTCTTCTTCTTCTTCTCCATATTCCATATCTAAATTACAAAATCTATTGTAAGAGGAAATATTGTTCAGTGGGGGAGTCTCAGGAGTACCTGGTCAGCTCTGAGACTCTATTCTTTTCCCTGCTTCTTCTGTGTGACCCGAAGGTCCTTGAGATATGCTTTGATTTCTTCTACCGAAGACATTTGTTGGATAGCCTTTAGGGCGGGCTGTCCTCTCGCCTTTCCTTTTTCTTTTGATGAAGGTAGTTCTTCGTCATCCAAAGATTCAGTGCTCGTAGTGCGGACACTGCAATATTTTGAGCACCTTCGGTTATGCCCTCCCCCAAGGAACTTGCACTCGAGGCATGCCTTTTTGGGCTTCTTACAGTCTTTGACCATATGAGCCTCTCCGCAGTTGAAACATTTGAGGGGACCTTTTCATACTGCATCGATGTCCATGGGCTCCCCTCTGCCCGAGAACGTGTGTGAGCCAGAAGGCTCTCTTGCTTCTGCCTGGAAGTACCAGGTCTTCTTCTTTCGAAGCTTGAAGGCTTCTAAATTTGTTCCTATCTGGTGTATCTCCGAAAGGTATTCTTCAACTGAGGAGTACTGTAATCTGTCTTGGTACATGATCCTCATTATGTCATCTTTGGTGTTATTTTCTAGATAGAACACTGCTATCTTATCAAAGTATCTTGCGGCAGAGTTGCCGCGGGCCCGAATATAGATTGCTTCCCATCGGGTAAGGAAGTCTTGGATTGTTTGGCGATCCCCTTGTTTGTATTCGACCAGTTTCTTCATGGCCTGGTCTTGGTCGTTTTCAGGGATGAACCTGAGCTTGAGAGTGGCTTTGAGGTCGTCGATCAAAGGCCAGTCGTGGTCTTGCATTGAGCACAGGATTTGCATCCTGGCCCAGTCAGCAGCTCCGTGCTGATCTTTTCCGTCCTTGGAGCCTATCCTTGTTAAAACTGCGAGAGTTCTTTCCTTGTTTGAGGTGTAAGCCTCATCATTCATTTCGATGAATACTTTCATCCGTATCCACCAACTTCTAAATTCTTTGTACGAGCCATCATATATAGGGGGCTCAGGGACCATAGTTAACTTTTTAGAGACATTTATATTATGCCTACTTGCTGCAACCATCTCTGCTGCAGTGGCCCTTGTTTCGGCGTCTCTCACCCTTGTGTTTGCCTGCTCCAGGCTGGCTTGCATGACCGTTAATTGGGCCTGCATTGTTGCAATCATTTGAGCCAGATCAGGCTGTGCAGGTGCGTCTATGCCGTCCATTTCGTTTGGTGGCAGCGGGTTTCTTGGTGAGGATGGTGGGGATGCATGTGGGCTTTCTGAGGAGGTCTCTTCTCCTGAGAATTCTTGTTGATCTCTCAATCGCCACAGGTTGTCTTATGGGGATTGGAGAAAGTCCGTGGTCTTGGATAAAGAAGTGGGTGGATAGTTCTCTATACCACGCTTTGGCTTCGTAGAGATGCTCTGGTTCGTATTGGGAGCGTGTTGCAGTGAATCCTGCCCTTATGAACTCTAGAACGTTTTCTGGGAGTTCGTCTTCTTGTTTAATTTCCGGGAGGAGGAAATTGTCGTTTGGGTCGACCTCTGGAAAGACATAAGGTTCCTGTTCGATCTCAACTTTTGGTTGAACAAGGAAAGTGCCCGTTGGCGCGCTTTGGGATCCTAAGCTTTTAAGGATCAGGAACATCCTTTTGTAAAAGTAACAGAAAACTTGTGAGGCTCTTTGCTCTCCAACAAGGTGAGAATCAGGTCAATGACCTTCCTGACTTCTCAATTTCGAAATATACATAACTTTTACAACATCAGGCACAAGACCGCTCTTTCGACATGTAAAAGTAGTATGGACTAGCGATAGAATAAATGTGCCTCACGAGGACACGCTCTTTCAAGCAAAGAAGTAGAAGGTAGGTAGGTGTGGCGGTGTTTAAACCTTTAAGATCTCTCGAGATCACCAACTACTTGCTCCTTATAGGTAGACGAGTCTCTCTGCACTCTAGTGTGTGTGGCTACGTAAAATGGAAAAGTTGCCAAGTGGCGATGGAAGTTTGAAAGTATTTTCCCTTAAAAGCGTAGGGTCCAGCTATATCCCTTTAACACTAGGGGCTGCATCTGCGTCACTAGGACGGGCGTTGAGTAGAGTGAGATAGGGCAAGTAAAAGTAGTCAAGTTCTAATGTTGACAACCTCAAACCAAACAATGGCTCAGGCTATCTCACACTAGGCTTGCTTATAGAGACGAGTGAATGATGGGAAAAACCAACAAGAACTTGACTGGAGTTCTTGGAGGGATGCATTGACTTATATACGTTTACAGTGTTTGTACATATTAGGTTGTTGGTCCGTGCAAGTGAGGCTATGTAAGGTACGTATCAGTCAGCCATGACGTAGTGCTGACGGAGATTAAATACATGAGGCATATGACTAAAGAGTCTAGGCTCGGTCACGTGACTAAGTATCTCACGGTCACGTGCAAGAAAGTGAGTATCAACCAGAGGTCATATTACTTGTGGTACGTAATAGATAAGAAAAAGGTGTGATTAGATAAGGGTTCGTAACAGTTGGCAGACTACTCCCATCTCGAAGACGAGTTTTCGAACTGCCCCAAATTCAAGTAAGGTATGTCTAAGCTTTCCCTATGCATAGGATATCTTTAGTTGACCATATCTTGTTCGTTTTCGGATAGAACCATCTTGACACATAAATATATGTATGGTGTAGAGGTCTAATCTTCGGGCGCTGTATTTGTTCATTCCATGTACATCTGATGTGGTATTACTACTAATCTTGAAACAAGTGTGCCATTAGCTATCATATGTGTCATGACCAATGTACGCTTCAGTTGAACATCGATCTCCGGAATGATGTGTCATATCCCCCATGAGTGATATGATATATTTGAAACTTGAACACCACTCGCTGACCGCGACCGTGTCTGGGCCACTGTGCACCAAGTTCGAGGTACATACTACTCAATTGAATGTGGTCTATTATCGAGGATCCCTGCCACAACTACTAGTACGGCAGTCTACCATGACCCCTGACTTGCAGCGTGGTCAGAGGCTAAATTGATCTACAGGCTCAGGCATACTGACACCAGTGATCATGGTTGTAGTACTCTAGAAAAAGTTATGTCCCGGGCTCAACATCTTAGAAACGATGGGAAATGAAGGTGATGCAAGCAGGTTGCATGGATGGGACACTCAACTGGCACTAGCACACTGATCAAACTCGACCCTGCCACTGATATGAAGTCTTCTTGATCACTGTGTGTGATGACAGAAGATACAAACATCAATCCACCAGTCGGACAAGGCGATCACAGCCTCTGAAATCAGCATACATCTAAAAATGATTGTTCCAACCTCAATTCAGAGTAAAAAAGCAGTGGAGATGGTAGTACTCTACTATTTGTTTTTTTTACCAAAACGTTGGAGCAGTAAATCCAGCGCACTACTTGGTACATTGAAGGGTCTACAAGGAAGACTACAGTTGCCATCTGAGTTCACCAATATGGAGGCAGAACAGCATTTCCGACTCGTCAGGGGCCTTATTTCCAAATATAGTATTTAGAGGTTGTGGATGCGTCCACGAGACTCAACTGGTCAACCCCAGACTTTATTGTCTGTCCATCAAGGACAATCAAGATTATACACGTCCACACCATGTTGGACAGGTATAATATGCGGCACGAGTCTGTTCATGTGACAGTAAGGTCCCTTCTTTTACCGCCACTCAGAAATACTGATCATTCTCGCTCCGTGTTCTTTCACTTCGCACAATGGCTACTACGACGTTGATGGCACCTGCCAATGACTCCAAACATTTCATAAAACTAGAACTGCGCGCGAGAATCGTACGAACCGTAATCGTATGTCTGATTTCCTCGTTGCATCAAACTGGTTTCTCCTCACTGCTATTCAACCTTCAGTGAAACATGAGCAATAGACAACCATGCGAGAATCCAAACGTTGTCAATCCTATCCCTACGAGGAATCACTCCTCTCCTGTGAAACCATCTGGGTCTGACAGACAGCCAGGCCAATCCCATACACAAGCCATTGTGGACGAAGCGATTAACCATGAGCTGGTTAAAGCACAGATCCTGATGGATGACCTCACGGATCATGTCTTCGGCCACATTGTGTCGACCGAGCTGGCGAAAGATATTCTTCACAAATTCATTAATGTCGGGCTTGTTGAACTTTTCGCAGGGCCTGCTCCTCGTTCCAGGGACAATGGCAAGGGTGCCTTCAATCGGGATTCCGGTGATGTTCAGAGTGCAATACAAGAGGCATTCAAGGACGCCGATATGCACAACTGCATTGAGAAGGATACCAAAAGCACAAGTGTGCAGCCAGGGCTGTCGACTTCAGATTCAAAGGGGAAGGGGAAGCAGAGATTGAGGATGTACTCATTCAAGTGGAGTAATTTCCCTGCAGAGCCAATCAAGGAAGACGAACTCGTCAATTTCCTCAATGATATCACTGAGAAAGCTCTTGATTTCGCGAGGCCCAAGCTTGCCAAAACAGACACGGATTGGCGTCATCGCTTCGCGGTTCCAAAGGACAAAAATCATGCTTTGCCACTGTTGTATGAACCCGATGGAGAGGATATGCGACCCAACTTCATTCTGTTGCCCCGCGAAGCATTTACAGATGATGAATTCAAGACCGTCGATCCGAGGTATATCAATTTTACCACCTCGCACCTTGTCGGTGAGGTGAAGAACAAGGACTTGGCTGCCAGTCTCAGACAGGTGCAACGGTATGCATGGGGGTTGAAACGAGCACAGCCGTGGGTTCACTACGTCCTCGCAATGATGATCACGAAGGGAAAGGCGGTCCTGTTACATGGAGATGGTAGCGGTATGGAACATCTGGAGCTGACACTCGGGGATGGTTGTGGTTGCATCGAGTTCATCCGAATCCTACTTGGTCTCACATTAGCAGATGAGGTTGACTTGGGGCACAATCCAGATGTTGAGCTTGAGGACCAACTACATAACTGCAAGGTCAGGAACGCTACACACCCTTCAATCCCGTCAAATGCACCAGCTTTGGCAACAACCTCTTACCTAGCAAGGACAACATATATGAAATCAGGTGCAATTTTGACCTCTAATGGGCCTGTGTGTGAGGCTACATTGGAGGCAGAGCCTGGCTCTTCTCGCCCCCACCATGATTCTGCTGCATACAGGACCCTTCCGAAACACTCCCTGCCCCGCAGCATCTCGGCTGCATCAAATGCCAATGCTAGCTCGTCCCGCCATGCTTCAGATTCTCGAGGCAAGCAGGCTCCAGTTTCTTCCACGTCTTCAAAGAGAGTTCGCTCTGAGCTTGGAGGTGATGATCATGAAGCAATACAGCCGAAGAAATGCAAGGTTGTGGACACTGTTGTCAAGAAAGTGGAGCGTATGGTCTTTGTCCCGCTATGCGTGTACAGTTATGATTGTCTCAGGATCTTGTTTACGTCCAGCTCGATTTGTGGCAGAGGAATGACGGTATTCTGTGTGTTCAATGTCCAAGACAAAGACATGTTACTGGCATTGAAAATGTCATGGCAGGATCTTGAACGATTGAGGGACCAGGAGATCATGATAGAGAAACTGAAGGAAAATGAACCTCATCCCAACGTGATCGTGCCATTTAGGTATACTACCTTACTAGATCTGGGCAATGGGGTACTTACGCATCGTCAGGACATTCAAGGCAGAGAGGAATGGACAGCCATGTACAACCCTTGGTGCGATCAGAGGGTTTATTGATGAGCAGATGAGGAAGCCACGCGTTGAAAATTGCATGCTGACTGTCTCTGTCTCAGAGTTGAAGCACCCAGTGAAATATTTCTGGGGAGTGCATGATTTTGTACGAGGATTACACAGTGCATTGTTAGGTATGTGTTTCCCTTGCGCTGTCATTTATGAGGCGATGTGCTGATGCGACGACATGCAAGGCCACGAATATCTTACGAATATTGGGATTCTACATCATGATATTAGTGAGAACAACATTGTTCTCACACATCGTCCCAGAAATGAGCAAGGGTATCTGATCGACTTTGACATGGCAATTCTCCAACAAGCCGAATTACCAACCTCTCCCTCAATGCCTGAAATGGAAGATCTATATGGCTTAGACGCAGAGCAGCGGGATTCCAGTCCTATCGAATCGGATGAGACAGCGCCCATCAGAGGTCTGTGAACAGTGAGCATCCTATATGAATTTGATATTACTGTCAGCTCATGCGACTTCAAGGGAACTTTTCCTTATATTTCTTATAATGTCCTGAGGGGCGAAAAGCACATGCACTTTGATGACATCGAATTGTTCCTCTATGTGCTTTTCTTCTTCTTTTTCTCCTATGCAGGACCACTTTCTGAAATGGAATCAGGTGAAGCAGACAAAAATGGGTTTGTTCAGTCCACTGGGTCTGGGCGTCTACCCCATATGAGAAATTGGCCCAAATCATTTGCTGATTGGGCTGATGGAAATGCGCAGCACGTGGCTAGACTAAAGTATGCGATCATCATGGATTGCAGTGGCGCAAAGAGCATCCTTCAAAGTGCCAAATTTAAGGAATGCCTGCTGAACAATTGGCCAAAGGACTTGCACTTGCCGATTAAGAGTCTCATTAAGACTGCTTTCAAGCTGTTTCGGAACAGCACCCTTCATACAGCTGCCAAGCGATCTCGTACAGAAGTGTTGCATGCTCAATTCATCACTGTCCTGGACAAGTGGTTGGCAGACTACTCCCATCTCGAAGACGAGTTTTCGAACTGCCCCAAATTCAAGTAAGGTATGTCTAGGCTTTCCCTACACATGGGATGTCTTTGGTTGACCATATCTTGTTCGTTTTCAGATAGAACCATCTTGACACATAAATATATGTATGGTGTAGAGGTCTAATCTTTGGGCACTGTATTCATTCATTCCATGTACATCTGATGTGGTATTACTACTAATCTTGAAACAAGTGTGCCATTAGCTATCATATGTGTCATGACTAATGTATGCTTCAGTTGAACATCAACCTCTGGAATGATGTGTCGTATCCCCCATAAGTGATATGATATATTCAACTTGAACATCACTTGCTGACCACTGGCACGACCATGTCCGGACTACTGCATGTCAAGTTCAAGGTACATACTACTCAATTAAATGTGGTCTATTATCGACAACCCCCGCCACAACTACTAATACGGCAGTCTACCATGACCCCTGACTTGCAGTGCAGTCAGAGGCTAAATCAATCTACAGGCTCAGGCATACTGACATCGCTGATCACGGTTGTGGTACTCTAGAAAAAGTTATGTCCCGGGCCCCAACACCTTGAAGATGAAGGGGAATGAAGGCGATGCAAGCAGGTTGCATTCAATGACCATGAGCTCATCTTTCTCACCGGCAGTGGAGGTGGGCTTCTTGATCACTTGCATTCTGGAATGTCCACAAATCTCGAATGATTGAGTAACTTGCAATGTAATGTCTTTCAAACCGGTCCAGGTTGCGGTCATTAAGGAGCCTGATGCACAAGGGTGGCACCCCCTGAATGGACACCAGCATTCTTGACATGTTCACCGATAGTATGGACAAGAAGCTGGCCCTTATAAGGACAGCATCAACGTCAATTTCCTGAGCATTAGAGGTGACGACAGTGGAGAGAAGAAACCAAAGGTGCGGCTGTCAGGGTGTAGGAGTGCGCGGATTGAAAGAACGTACGAAGGTTGCACAAGGTCCGGGTAACTAGATACGTTGTAGTCACTTTACAGAAAACGGTACAAATGACTGTGTACTAACCTAACACAGTTCGAAAACTCTTTGGCAGCTTCCAACGATGTGACTTCAGCTCAATTGGGTTGATCGATACTGATGGAATCAACTCAAAGGAAATTCTAAAATTTGTGACGATCATCTGCGTTGTCGATCTGGGAGTGATTCAAGGATGTTGATGCCATTGTCAGGTTCCTTAGCCTCAGTGAGCCGAAGTGGCACAATGTTTTGTGGGAGTTGACCTATTAGGATGGGATGCTTGACCGGCACTGGCACACCGATCAAAGCTTGACCCTGCCACCAATATGAAGTCTTCTTGATCATTGTGACCACCACAAGTGGTGACAGAAGGTACAAACATCGATCCACCAGTCGGACTAGGCGAGCGATCACACTGGCAGCCTCCAAAGCTAGTATACATCTAAAATGATTGTTCCAAACTTCCAACCTCGATTCAGAGTAAAAGAGCAGTGGAGATGGTAGTAATCCACCATTTGTTTCTTTTTTTTACTGAAACATTGGAGTAGTAAATCCAGCACACTACTTGGTACATTGAAGGGTCTATAAAGAAGACTACAGTTGCCATCCAAGTTCACCATATAGAGGCAGAACAGCGTTTCCGACTCGTCAGGGGCCCTATGTCCAAATAGAGTAACTAGAGGTTGTGGACGCACCCACGAGACTCAACTGGTCAACCCCAGACTCTATTGTCTGTCCATCAAGGACAATCGAGATTATACACGTCCACACTGTGTTGGACAGGTATAATACGTGGCACGAGCCTGTTCATGTGACAGTAAGATCCTTTTTTTCACCGCCACTCAGAAATACTGATCACTCTCGCTCTGTGTTCCTTCACTTTGCACAATGGCTACTATGACGTTAATGGTGCCTACAAATGACTCCAAACATTTCATAAAACTAGAACCGCGCGCGAGAATTGTATGAACTGTAATCGTATGTCTGATTTCCTCATTGCATCAAACTGGTTTCTCCTCACTGCTATTCGACCTTCAGTGAAACATGAGCAATAGACAACCACGCGAGAATCCAAACATTGTCAATCCTATCCCTACAAAGAATCACTCCTCTCCTGTGAAACCATCTGGGTCCGACAGACAGCCAGGCCAATCCCATACGCGAGCCATTGTAGACGAAGCGATTAACCATGAGCTGGTTAAAGCACGGATCCTGATGGATGACCTCGCAGATCACGTCTTTGGCCACATTGTGTCAACTGAGCTGGCGAAAGATATTCTTCACAAATTCATTAATGTCAGGCTCGTCGAACTTTTCACAGGGCCTGCTCCTCATTCCAGGGACAATGGCAAGGGTGCCCTCAATCAGGATTCTGGTGATGTTCAGAGTGCAATACAAGAGGCATTTGAGGACGCTGATGTGAACAACTGCATTGAGAAGGATACCAAAAGCACAAGTGTGCAGCCAGGGCCATCGACTTCAGATTCGAAAGGGAAGGGGAAGCAGAAATTGAAGAAGTACTCATTCAAGTGGAGTAGTTTCCCTGTGGAGCCAATCAAGGAAGATGAACTCATTGATTTCCTCAACGATATCACTGAAAAAGCTCTTGATTTCGCAAGGCTTAAGCTTGCCAAAACAGACACAGATTGGCACCATCACTTCGTGGTTCCAAAGGACAAAAATCATGCTTTGCCACTATCGTATGAACCTGATGGAGAGGATATGTGACCTGACTTCATTCTGTTGCCCTGTGAAGCATTTACAGATGACAAATTCAAGACCGTCGACCTGAAGTATATCAACTTTACCACCTCGCGCCTCATTGGTGAGGTGAAGAACAAGGACTTGGCTGCTGGTCTTGGACAGGTGCAGCGATATGCACGAGGATTGAAACAGGCACAGCCATGGGTTCACTATGTCCTTGTGATGACGATCATGAAGGGAAAGGCGGTCCTGTTATGTGGAGATGGTAGCAGTACAGAACATCTGGAGCTAATACTCGGGGATGGTCATGGTTGCATCGAGTTCATCCGAATCCTACTTGGTCTTGCATTAGCAGATGAGGTCGACTTGGGGCACAATCCAGATGTTGAGCTTGAGGACCAACTACATAACTGTGAGGTCAGGAATGCTACACACCCTTCGATCCCATCAAATGCACCAGCTTCGGCAACAACCTCTTACCTAGCAAGGACAACATATATGAAATCAGGTGCAATTTCAACCTCTAATGGGCCTGTGTGTGAGGCTACATCGGAGGCAGAGCCTGGCTCTTCTCACCCCCACCATGATTCTGCTGCATACAGGGCCCTTCCAAAACACTCCCTGCCCCGCAGCACCTCGGCTGCATCAAATGCCAATGCTAGCTCGTCCTGCCATGCTTCAGATTCTCAAGGCAAGCAGGCTCCAGTTTCTTCCACGTCTTCAAAGAGAGTTCGCTCTGAGCTTGGAGGTGATGATCATGAAGCAATACAGCCGAAGAAACGCAAGATTATCGAAACCATCGTCAAGAAAGTGGAGCGTATGGTCTTTGTCCCACTACACATGTATGGTTACAATTGTCTCGGGATCTTGTTTACATCCAGCTTGATTCGTGGCAGAGGAATGACGGTATTCTGTGTTTTTAATGTCCAAGACGAAGATACGTTACTGGCATTAAAAATGTCATGGCAGGATCTCGAACGATTGAGGGACCAGGAGATCGTGATAGAGAAACTGAAGGAAAATGAACCTCATCCCAACGTGATCGTGCCGTTGAGGTATACTACCTTACTTGATCTATGCAACGGGGCACTGACGCATCATCAGGACATTCAAGGCAGAGAGGAATGGACAGCTGTGCACAACCCTCGGTGTGATTAGAGGGTTTATTGATGACCAGACTAGGAAGCCGTGGGTTGAAAACCAAATCCTCATGGTCTCTGTCTCAGAGTTAAAGCGCCTGGTGAAATATTTCTGGGGAGTGCATGATTTTGTACGAGGATTACGTGGTGCATTGTTAGGTATGTGTTCTCTTGCGCTGTCATTTATGAGGTGATATGCTGATATGACTGCACCCAAGGCCACGAATATCTTACATGGATCAGGATTCTGCATCGTGACATTAGTGAGAACAACATTGTTCTCACACGTCGTCCTGGAAATGAGTGAGGGTATCTGATCGACTTCAACATGGCCATTCTGCAAACAGCCAAGTTACCAATGTCAACCTCACTGCCCAAACTGGAGGACCTAGATGTCTCAGACACCGAGCAACAGGATTCCAGTCCTCTCGAATCTGATGAGACATCACCTGTCAAAGGTCTGTGAACTGTGAGTGTCCTTTATGAATCTGGTGTAGATCTCGGCTCAGACAACTTCAAGGGAACTTTTTCTTATATTTCCTATAACGTTCTTTTGGGTGAGAAGCACATGCACTTTGACGATGTCGAATCGTTCCTCTATGTGCTTTTCTTCTTCTTTTTTTCCTATGCAGGGCCACTCTCCAATACTGAGTTGAGTGAAGCAGACAAAAATGGGTTTGTTCAGTCTATTGGGTCTGGGCATCTATCCCATATGAGAAATTGGCCCAAATCATTTGCTGATTGGGCTGATGGAAATGTGCAGCACGTGGCTAGACTAAAGTACACCATCACCACACATCCCAGTGGTGCAAAGAGCATCCTTCAAAGCGCCGAATTCAAGGAATCCCTGTCCAACAATTGGCCAATGGGTTTGCATTTGCCTATCAGGCATTTGATCAGGGTTGCCTTCCAGCTGTTTTGGTATAGCACCCTTAATACAGCTGCCAAGCAATCTCATACAGAAGTGTCACATGCCCAATTCATTGATGTCCTAGACAAGTGGTTGGCAGACTACTCCCATCTCGAAGACGAGTTTTCGAACTGTCCCAAATTCAAGTAGGGTATTTTAGGCTCCCCTATGCAAAGGATGTCTTGGTTGACCATATCTTGTTCGTCCTCGAATAGAACCATCTTAACAAATAAATATGTAGTGTAGAGGTCTATCTTCGAGCACCGTATTGATTCATCCTATTTACATCTGATATGGTACTACTTCTAATATCGACACAAGATTGCCATTAACTAGCATGTGTGTTGTGACCAATGTCGGCTTGAACATCGGTTGCTGGAATGAGGCGTCCGAGTCGCATCTCTCACCAGCACGCTGAAGAAATTAATTTGGACGAGCTGGGGTCGGCATATGGAGAAGGGACAACTAGTATAAAGTACTAATGGTTTAAGTAAACAACAACGCTGATAGATTACTTTCCACCATGACCTCAAACACCACAAAGGTGCCAGTGAAGATACGATGTTAGTTCCAATGGTTGCATGACTCAAGAAAGAGCAGTGTGACACTGTACTGATGTGCCAACTGCGAGGATATTTGGATTTCACCTGCCATGGACCCATGAAATGATATGGCATATTTGAAACACCACTCGCTAACCACGATCGTGTCCGGCCAGTGCACTACTAAATTGAATGCAGTTCATCATCGATTATCCCTGCCGTCCACAGGGACGCCATCTCTGTCTGCAGCTTCTGAAATGACCTCTCGCACAACCACGGTCAGAGGTCAACCCGATCCACAGGCTCGGGCATATGGACATCGGTGATCACGGTGCAGCCCTGTAGAGAAAATTATGTCCCAACACCTCGAAGATGAAGGGGAATGCACGTGATGCACGCAGGTTGCATTCAATGACCTCTCATCTTCCTCGCCGGTAGTGGAAGCGAGCTTCTTGATCACCTGCATGTAGAAAGGTCCATAAATTTCAAATGCTTGAGCAGCTAACGATGCGATGTTTTCAAACTGTTCGAAGGTCACACTTGCTCAACATGTAAGGATGAAATGCAAGGGCCCAAGTGACATCCCATAGATGAACACCAGTGTTCTCAACATGTTCAAAGTTCACTCACAGGATGCACGAGAAGTTTGTTATTGTAAGTGACGGCTTCAACGTCGATTTCCTGGGCATTGGAGATGAATCTCGTGATGACGACAGGGTGGAGAGGAGAAATGGAGGACACAGTGGTGAAGGTATAGGAAGGGCGAGTTCTTCATACACTTTATCGCAGCTTCCACTGGCAAAAGAACGCACGAGGGCCAGGTAACTATATCATGATACGCTATGTCAGCATGTTACGGACAATGCCATGAATGACTGTATACCAACTAACATGGTTGGAAAACTCGTTGGCAGATCCCAACGATGTGACTTTGATCGACACACTCGGGTTCAAGATGACACCGATAGAATCAAGGATACTTGAGAATTTATGATGATATTCTGTGTTGTCTATTGCGTGGGATCCATGCCGAAAACATTGACTCACCACTGACGTGCTCTCCCTGAGGCGAAGCATGGTGTTTGTGGGTTCTCAAATGCTCAGCGTTCAATCGGCACTAATACACCAGTCAAACTCAATGCTGCTACCGATGCAACGTTTTCTCAATCTTTGCGACCAGTGTGGATATGGTAACAGAAGGTGTGAACATCATGATTTATGCACTGGTTGAACATGGTTGTTCTTAACACCGAAGTGAGTCCAACCTCTGAGTCGGTCCAGAGTAAACGTATGGTCGAGGTGGTGCTCCACCATTGATGTATATTACATCAAATTTCTGGAGCGCACCGCTTGGTACATTGAAGGGGTCATAAAGAAAAACTACAGTTGTCTGAACTGATCAATATGGACTCAGAGGCTGAAAATTTCAGGGGCCCTATATCCAAAGAAAGTAAATAGAGGTTGTGGACGCATCCATGAGACACAACCTGGTCCACACAATCGAGATCATATGTGTCCACATCGTGTTGGACAGGTATAATACGCAGCACAAGCCTGTTCATGTAACAGTAAGGTTCCTTCTTTTACCGCCACTCAGAAATACTAATCATTCTCGCTCTGTGTTCCTTCAACTTCACGCAATGGCAACTATGACGTTGACAGCGCCTACAAATGACGCCAAACATTTCGTAAAACTAGAACTGCATGCGCGAATTGTACAAACTGTAATTGTACGTCTGATTTCCTCGTTGCATCAAACTGGTTTCTCCTCACTGCTATTCGACCTTCAGTGAAACATGAGCAATAGACAACCACGCGAGAATCCAAACATTGTCAATCCTATCCCTACAAAAAATCACTCCTCTCCCGTGAAGCCATCTGGGTCCAACAGACAGCCAGGCCAATCTCACACGTGAGCCATTGTGGACGAAGCGATTAACCATGAGCTTGTAAGAGCATGGATCCTGATGGATGACCTTGCAGATCACGTCTTCAGCCACATTGTGTCGGCCGAGCTGGTGAAAGATATTCTTCGTAAATTCATTAATGTCAGGCTCGTTGACGTCTTCGTGGGGCCTGTTCCTTGTTCCAAGGACAATGGGAAGGATGCCCTTGATCTGGACTCAGATGATGTTCAAAGTGCAGTTCAGCAGGTGTTTGAAGACGCTGATATGTACGATTGTATTCAGAAGGGTTCTGAAAGCAACAGTGGGGACCTAGGCCCATCATCTACAGATTTGAAGGGGCAGGAGAAGCAGGCGGGTAGCAAAGGGAAGGGGAAGGAAGCAGATATGAGCGTAAAGGGGAAGAAGAAATGGAAGTCGTACTCATTCAAGTGGAGCAGTTTCCCTGCAGAGCCAATCAAGGAGGAAGAACTCGTAAATTTCCTCAATGACATCACTGATAAGGCTCTTGATTTCACAAAGCCCAAGCTCGCCAAAGCAGACACAGATTGGCGCCATCGCTTCATGGCTCCAAAGGACAAAACACATGCTTTGCCACTGTCGTATGAACCTGATGGAGAGGATATGCGACCCGACTTCATTCTGTTGCCACACAAAGCATTTACAGATGACGAATTCAAGACCGTCGACCCGAGGTATATTAATTTTACCACCTCGTGCCTCGTCAGCGAGGTGAAGAACAAGGACTTGGCTGCTGGTCTCAGACAAGTGCATCGTTACACACGAGGCTTGAAACAGGCACAGCCATGGGTTCACTATGTCCTTGCAATGACAATCACAAAAGGAAAGGCAGTCTTGTTGCGTGGAGATGGTAGCGGTACAGAACACTTGGAGCTGATACTCAGGGATGGTCGTGGTTGCATCGAATTCATCCGAATCCTACTTGGTCTCGCATTAGCAGATGAGGTTGACTTAGGCCACAATCCAGATGTTGAGCTTGCCGAACAACTGTGGGACTGCGAGGTCAGGACTACTACCCACCCTTCAGCCCCCTCAAATGCAATAATTTCAGCGACGACCTCTCACCTAACAAGGACAACAGATGTGGGGTCTGGCACAATTTCGTCTTCCCACCCCAACACTGCCTCAGTTGCATCCAATCCACTCCCCAGCACTTTTCGCAATGCTTCGGTTTGAGGCAAGCAGGCCATCCCAGGTTCTTCCATGTCCTTGAAGAGAGTTCAATCCGAGCTTGGAGGTGACGATCATGGAGCAATACAGCTAAAGAAACACAAGATTGTCGAAACCGTCATCAAGAAAGTGGAGTGTATGGTCTTTGTCCCGCTACACATGTATGGTTATGACTGTCTTGGGATCTTATTCAAGTCCAGCTCGATTTGTGGCCAAGGAACGACAGTATTCTGTGTGTTTGATGTCCGAGACAAGGACACATTGCTGGCATTGAAAACGTCATGGCAGGATCTCGAACAGGTGAGGGACCAAGAAGCAGTGATGGTGAAACTTATGGAGAACGGACCTCACAGTAATGTGATTGTGCCATTTAGGTATGCTACTTCATCTGACCTAGGTGGCAGTGTACTGACGTGTCATCAGGACATTCAAGGCAGAGAGGAATGGAGAGGAGTGCACAACCCTCAGTGCAATCAGAGGGTTTATTGATGACCAAACGAGGAAGCTGCAGGTTGAAGACTGAGTGCTGACTGTCTCTGTCTCAGAGTTGAAGCGCCTGGTGAAATACTTCTGGGGAGTGCATGATTTTGTATGAGGATTACGCAGTGCATTGTTAGGTACGCATTTCTCTTGCGTTGTCATTCATGAGATGATATGTTGAGACTGCATGCAAGGCCATGAATATCTTACGAATATTGGGATTCTACATCGCGACATTAGCAAGAATAACATTGTTCTCGCACGTTGTCCCGGAAGTGAATGAGGGTATCTGATTGACTTTGACATGGCAATTCTGCAAACGGCCAAGTTACCAACAGCACCCTCAGCACCTGAACTGGAGGACCTACAGTGACCTCAAAAACCCTTTCCATAACTAACCTTGACAGCAGTGCATGAAGCACACTGCCAGACACTGTGGGAATTTCGCTTAGCTTTGGTGGGGTTATAAATAGTACTCACTCTTGGCTA
>JBBPSV010000082.1:0-36289 GCA_038093795.1 Retiboletus fuscus
TAGTGAAGAAGAAGAAACCCCTTCTCTCTGCTACCCATAGGAAAAGGAGATTGGCCTTTGCTCTCAAGCACCAACATTGGACTGTGGAGGATTGGAAGAGGGTTATCTGGTCAGATGAGTCCAAGATTAATAGAATTGGTCAGATGGTCAGGAGTATGTGTGGAAAAAGAAGGGAGAGGGGCTTACTTTCAGAGAGATCAAAGGTACAGTTAAGTTTGGAGGGGGTTCACTGATGGTGTGGGGCTGTATAGGATGGAATGGTGTGGGGGTTTTGAGTGAGGTTGAGGGGAGGATGGATGCTGACCAGTATGTGGCCATTTTGGAGGCAGGATTGTTGCAAAGCATGGAAGAATCTGGAATTCCTACAGATGAGATCATCTTCCAGCAGGATAATGATCCCAAGCATACTTCCAGGATAGCCCAGAACTAGTTTGAGGAGCAAGATATCAAGCTTCTGGACTGGCCTGCACAGTCTCCAGACCTCAGCCCCATTGAAAACACTTGGGGTCATCTGAAAAGACACCTTTCAGGTTATGAGAGGGCCCCCACAGGGGTTCATGGATTATGGGAGAGACTGGTGGTGGAGTGGGGGAATATTTCTGTGGAACAGTGTCAAAAATGGCTAGAAAGTATGCCTGAAAGGATTCAGGCAGTTATTAAGGCCAAGGGAGGTCATGCCAAGTACTAAATACTCTATCTTGTACAAAGTCAAACAACTGTCCCAATGAGTTATCATTTTAATATGGATGCCATGTCACCAGATCTGATCCAAATATTTTGACCAAGAGACCGATTTGTAGCTGTGAGCAAGGGCTTCCTTACATCCACCTATGGCCAAGAGTTTGGATGAGGTACTGAGTTGGTATATTGCAATTAGTCAAAAACACCTAAATATTGGGACAGTTGTTTGAGCCACTGTATATGCTGTCTGACATTCACTTACATAAAGGTGACATAGTAGAACCCTTCCCACATGTATGTAATTATATTACAGCATGCTAGGATCCAATATATGTAATCAAAACTCAAAGTCAAATAACTGCCCACATGAGTTGTCACTTTGAAATGGACGCCATGTCATCAGATCTGATCCAAACCTTTTGACCCTTGCACCAATAGAAAGCCAAGAGTATATACTACATTTCATACACTCATAGTTAGCTTTTTGGTTAGAAGGTTATTGAGGATCATTGGCTTTAGTGCAAAACATGCAAACATGTGGACAGTTTTCTGAGCCACTGTATATCTTCACTATTGTACCCTAATAGATGATGCTTGTTACATTTGCTTCCCTAGAGGTGAAGCCTATCCAATCTGGATTATGTCCAAGCATCCTACTTGATCTGTCCTCCACTCTGGTTGATTAGTCCTTTTAACTGAGTGACTATACCAAGCACTACTGTCTGAAGAGTGCTTCACACTTTTCAAAACATCAAGACCACTATCCAGTGTCTTATCAGTCAATAGAATTCTCAGTATATTTCTCAGATCTCCTGATGAGTAATTTGTCTTTCTTAAGCCTATTGCTTTAATCTCTAGGCTGTTGCTCTCATTCTGCAAATGAGATTCCTCCTATAATCTCATTAGCCTGACCAACCATCATAGTGAAATAGAGGAGCAAAATCTGGTCATGGGATCACTGGCAATGGTTGGGGCAGCATCACCAGCATCAGAAGTCCAAGTGATATTGTGCATATTAGGAAGAGGTGGGTTGATCTGTATAGCACAGAAGTTGGTTGTGACTCTCTCTGACACAGTTCCAGATGGCCAATTGAAATCAGGAGATATAAAAGAGTTGCCATCCAATACATTGATGGTTCCTGATCCATACCTTGGCCCCCACACCCCCCTGTATGCAATGCTCATCTCAGCTTATTCACACAAAATTTATGTTTGTTAGATTTTTCTTGAATAAAACAGTAGTAGATAACATTGCAAAAAGAAAAAAAATCAATAGGTTAAACTAATCCTCTAAGTACTTCTGTGAAAACAATACTTGTAGTTTTTGTATTTCTCTGATCTGGAGGAAAATTTGCTTTGATTTAGTAAGGATGGGTGCATCAAGATAGTGTAGTATAAAGTTGTCCATGAGAAAAACAGGAGTATATAAGTCTAATCCTACATGTTGAACACTTTGATATTGAGACTTCTTTATAGCCATAGAAAAAGCAACATAGACAGGAAACTAGAGGTATTAAAGTGGAATAGAGAAATCCTCTTGGTTAGCCTCTAACATCATATGTGGAATGAATACAGTCTCAGGTGGTTAATCCTCTTCATTCTCTTTTTGAAGTATACAATATTGTAGAACATGTCAACTGGAATCTACCAAAATTATATGGGTTCCATTAGCAGCATTAATGGAACTCCCTTCTTAAGCTCAAGCTTGTGAAGGGGAAATCCAGAGGAATTTAATGTATGAAGAAACTCTGATGGAACATAGTCATATTCTCTTTCTATGATAGAATCTGCACTTGTATGGACAAATTTCTCTCCAGGAAATACTGACAAAACAGCAGAATGTGCTTGGGGTCATTATCTTGCTGAAAGATGCTGTTAGGAGGATTGAAACCATGATACTCCAGTGTCTGCTGGAGCTCATCCTTCAAATTTTGAAGGTAGAGGTCCCCATCTATCCTACCATCAATCTTGGAAGCAAATCCAACTCCCTCCCAAGTCATACAACCCCACATCATCAGAGATCCTCTTCCAAACTTGAAGGTTCCATCTACCAGCCTATCACTAAGCCCCTCACCTGATCTTTTCCAGGCCCATCTGAGCCTAGGTGATTGATTTTGGTCTCATCAGACCATGTGACCTTCCAGTCCACTACAGTCCAATCCTTGTGAGCATAAGCAAAATTCAAATGAGCCTTGCAATGCCTAGCAAAGAGAATAGGATGTTTGGACTTGACCACAGCCTTCATACCATATTTCTTCACATGAAGATGCACTGTACTGGCAGAGAGGAGCTTATTGATGATATTGGACCAGTCTGAGCACCAGCAGCTTATGGAGATCCTAACTGGTGAATATCTCACAACCATCATTGCTGAATCTTATAATCTTACTGATCTGATCCAGATTCAGCTGCAAGTGAGTTGCCAACAGCAAGTGAGCCAACTTAGTTATGCTATTAACTTCTGATCAGAAGATTGAGCAGATACTTTCTTTGTAGTGTGTGAATCTGGCTTGGAAGTAGTATTATGAGGTCCAGTCATATAACCAGTTAATAATCTTAACCAAACTGATTTGTAACTGCTTTTTAGGTCCAGTTAGGTCCAGTTACAGACAAGTTACAGTTAAGGTTACAACCAGTCTCAAAAAATCTGTAACTGCAAAAAAACCAGTCATAACTGGTTACAGACTGTAACAGATGGGTGTATACTAATCCCCACATGTCCCCTCATTTTTTCTGATTTTTTGGATACTTTCTTGTCCATATCTGACTTTGATATCAATATTTTACTAGCCTACCTAACATACAATCTTAGAATTGCCATAGAAATACAATTTATGCACTGGATGCTTCGGCTTATTTATAGACATGTACCCCTGAATGAATACTATATTTGGTCTCACTATATCTTAGTGTGATTCCAATGACCTGATTTTGCATGATAAGATCAAGATTTATCTCCTCTGATCTACATGCTAGTTTATTTCGCTCATATCTCAACATAGAATACACCTATCCTTACAATTAGGGGCCAGATTGGTAGCTAGGAGCCTATACTACATTCTATACACTCACATCCAACCTGGATTCCCACATTTACCCCCTCTGCAAACTGATTTTGCAAAACCCAATTCAAACTGGTCTTATAACCTCCTGTAACTGCTTGTAACCAGTCACAAGCAGTTCTGGTCCAGTTACAGGGGTTTCAGGCAACTGCATCAGCAAAACACCTTTTTTGACACAGTAAGGACTCCCACTTGACAGTGCTGTATGCACTGTCCAGTACTGTCCAGGCTCTTTTTTTTTCACTTTGATTCAGTCACTGTGATGCACTGTGATGCCCTATACATGTTTTGCAACAATTGAAAATGAAAACCAGCACCACCACAAAGATCCTATACAGTCTGTACAGTGCTGTACAGCGAAAAAGTCATTTGCTGATGTGTGTAACCAGTTACAATTATAGTTACACCAAAAATTGAGCTGTAACCAGACTGAACCAGACCTGAAAACACTACTTGGAAGGGAGCCTGGAGCCAGCCATTTTGATGTTAACTTAATGAGGAAGTTGAATGAGTGACTTGGAATATTGTAAAGTGTAAGCTAAACAGTATGTAATAAACAAATATGGTTGAATCTTAGCATTGAATGTTGATCACAGACAGACAGCAGTTTTCCACCGACACTTGACTGATGTTGGACATGCATGGCTCATGGCTGTGATGATATTTGCTGACATAGACAGGCTTGTGTCATTTCACAAGGACCTTCATCATGATATATTTGTCTAGTATTGATCCAAGTGTGGCTTCACCAATCATGCAGGAATACTTTGATTGATTGATGCAGCACTCCCAAAGGCTGTCAACATGAAGAAAGTTCTGGGCAAGGACCACCCAAAACTTGTATGGCTTGATCTCCAGTCCAGAGCCCTGGTGGAGTAGAAGAGCCAGCATGAATTGACAATAGAGTAGTGTAATGAGATAGGGCTTGTAGGACCTGGGTACTATCAGGACACACATGCAATTCTTCTCCAACTCCCCTACCAAATAGAAGTTGACCATGGTAGGATCTCCTCCTAAAGAGACATGTCAGTAGACTTGCTGAACAATGTCTATAGTCCATTTGGCAATGAGCTCCTCATTAGGGCACCAGGAGGAAAACTCATTGTAATTCATTGGCAGTGGTGGTGGTGGTAGTAGTTGGAGATCAAGATGGGTTATATGAACTACAAGCTTGTGTTGCACTTAAGTGATGTTTCACACATGCATGTGATGGTGGTGGTCATGGATCAATATGGAATATGCACACCACCAACCTTGTGGTGTGCACCATATACAGAACAATTAACACAAGTGCAACACCTGAGAACTCTGTGAGACCTGAATGGCATTGTTGGCAGGTAATACCACACATGTGACCAACAGTCTAGTCAAGTTCAATCAGGTTTGGTCAGGTTTGATAGATAAATGGCAGGATGGAGGATACTAAGTCAGGTTCAGATATATTTGACCATTCTCAATGATGGTGATATGATGCACCCCATACCAAATATGCAGCAAATAGTCTTGAACTTGACTGAACTTAAACAGGCTTCACTCCCATGATGCAGCTGGGATGTGTCCCCATCAATGCCAATTAGTACAATCATCCATGTACCTGTTGAAAGGGCAAAGTGGTGACTCCACAACCCACCATTGCATTGTGAGTGAATCCAATGTTGGAGTTACCTAATCAAGGACAATAGGATGCTTTGTCTCATCCAATTTGAATGTGTCAATCAGTATATAAGTCAGATCAAATACCAATGCTACCATCCTGCTTCTTAGTCTCTCATATCACCTGTCACCTGCTCAGAATGTCTGACCTGTTCTACCCCATCAATATTTTGGATGACAAGCACAACCACACAGTGCTTGAATTTATCCCCCAGCTGATGGCAATCATGTGGGAGAAGTGGTCCACCAGAGATGCAAAGATGATGCTAAAGACTCAAATTCTGGCCTCTTACACCAAGCATCTCAATATGATGTTCAATGTGTACAAGAAGCTCCATCTCACACCAAAGTCATCCCTCCTGCCAGCTAGCATCAGACTCCTTCAATGTATGCTCATCTTGTTGGACATGGTGGTGGAGCAGCTGCTCCTCAGCTGCTACAATCAAAATATGGATTTTTGTCAGACTTACTGACATGTTGTAATGCTCTGCAGTGACAGAGGGCAACCTCATCCAAGGTACTGCTGGAATAAGCCTGGTGATGCTGCAATATGATGGTAGCAACACTGATGTGGACAGTGGGACAGATAATGACATGTTGGAATTGGGATGTACAGATGATCTAGAAGATGAAGGGGCAGCAGAGAATGAGAAGGAAGCTCTTTCTACAAATTCTTTGCAGTTGGAAGAGGAACCCCCTGCCTTGCTCACAGTCAGTGATGATTCTAGATAGTTGTCTGCAGAGATTGAGGGTGAGGTTGGAAATGAAGAGGACCAGGAGAGAGTTGAGGAGGACAACAGAGAGGCCTGCAAGAGTGTAGACAAGGAGAAGGAGGAGCAGGAGGATGAAGAGCAGGAGCAGGAGGAACAGGAGGAGCAGAAGAAGCAGGAGGCAGAGGCAGCAGTTAGGGAGGTTCAGGTCAAGGAGCTGCAGTTGGTGTCAGAGACATCCATGACAGGTAGGAAGGGAGAGCATGAAAGTGCACTACTACTTCTACTCAGGACCATGAGTTCAACAATCACACACAGGCATGTCTAGCAAGATGGCTCTGAACCAGCCCACCATGGTCAATTCTCTCAACTTCATACTTCCTCATATGCTAAGTGGTGTTGATACTGGACATCTTCTTTAGCTCACTGCATCTGATCACAATCTTATCATATTGTAGTCATCCATATGTAATATATGCTTTGTCATCATGTTGCCTGTGAAAAATGTCAAGTGTGCCATTGTGAACATGAACACATTAGTATCTGGGTCCTACATTGATACACAAATACTCAGTGCACACAATGAAAACTTATAGGAGCGCCATTCAGAATGGAATATGTGAGTCTCTAGGGTTCAGCCCTGACTTGGATCCACTGAACATAATCCTACCATGATGTGACTTCCAGCTTACCTTCAGCAAACCCTCACCCACATCATGAGCATAATCAACAGACTGCTGTTGGTGTTTTAGGTGTAGACTCTTCTTCCATCCCCTAGCCTTGTTCATTTTTTTTACTTTGTCAGTACTATTCTAGCATAAACAAAGCTGATCATTGTAACATATTGCTACCTGGTCTCTAGAGCCTCGTTTGTTCCACCCCCATGATCAGCCATCAGTACCTTCGCACCCAAGCCTCTAGGGTGAGGCTTTGATGCATGCAGTATGTATAGGTGAAGAGCCAGACTGCATCACCCATGCTCAGCCACAAAATACTCCTTGAACCATCAGCAGGCAGTTAGGTACCCACATATGGATATGTAGCCTGGATGATTTGAGGCTTGATATGCAAGGATGAAATGGTCCCTGAGTAGACTTTGACAATAAGAGTGACACTCATCATATTTGCTATAGGGGTTGAGCTGCTGTCAAATAGAAAGTGGCATTTGAACAGCAAGGTAGTGGCATGATCAGACCTGGTACATGTTAAAAACCATGACCTAATAGGTGAGCACATAGGTGAGTGAGTCTGGTAGTGCTGTGGGGAGAGGGGAGGAGGCTATAAAGTGTGACCAGCACAACCTCATCAGCAGGAAGGGGGCTGAGGGCCAATTGCAAGCCCCTTCAAAATGATTCCACCCTCCTAATTAAATGCCCAATAAACATGAGATGAATGGTGCTGCCCACTCAAAGAGCTCACCAGGTGAGCTAGAGGAGTTATTGGGCCTTTGATAGGTTTGAAAGGCCTGCTTGTCAACAGATGGAGCTACCATGCATGTGCATGCTTTATAACTGCCTTGGTATGGCAGACAGACATTTGAGTGGGTCTATTTTAGCATGTGGGATGTGGCCTGTTGGTATTTAAGATGCAGCTGTGGGGCTAGTAGGCAGCAGTCTGCACTGTCACATGTGACTTGGATGACAAAGATGTGACTTATCATAGCTTGGCACACTCAGATGTGGTGTGCTTTCTTTTCACCTCCCTTTCTTTACACTCCCATCCCATCAAGCCAAATCTTGGCCCTTTTCAACATGGCATGTTTTCTCCTTGGCACCAGCCATAGGCAGCTTTTTTCATCCCCCTGCCCCTGTTGAGCCAAATGCTGACATGCTCAGACACAATGCATCTTCTGTCCACTGGCCCTGGCTTACTTTTTTTTTTGTACCCCATCTGTATTGAGTCAAACCTTGGCATACTTGGACATAGCACAATCCCCTTCACCTATCCTCTTCCTTGCACATGTTCCCATTGAGCCAAACCTTGGCATGCCTAGACACAGTGCATTTTCTACCACCCACCTGCCTTTTTCTAGCACTTGTTCCTGTCAAGCCAAACCTTGGCATGCTTGGACATGGTGTGACCACCTCCATCCACCCTCTGCTATATACCTGTCCCCTTCAAGCCAAACCCTGGCACACCTGGACACAGTGCATTTTCTGCCACCCACCCACCTTCCCCTATATGCCTGTTCCTATTGAGCCAAACCTTGGCATGCTCAGATATGGTATGACCACCTCCATCCACCCCCTCCTATGCATCTGTTCCATCAAGCCAAACCTTATCAGCAAACTTGGGAAGTCTGTAGAGGTCTGTAGAGGTCTGTACAGACCTGCACAGACTTCCCAAGTTTGCTGATGTTCTCATACTTTGCATGCTCAGCTGTATTGATGAGGCCCTTCATCAGGAGCTAGATCCTGCCACCATAGGAGTAGGGAATGATAATGGACTGCTGTTAGCTGCCTCTCCCATCCCCAACCCCTTCTCCAGTGGCAGAAGTATGCATGAACTTGCCCACAGCTCATTTTGCTTGATGGGGGCCCCAGGGGCTGTCCCTTCCAAAAGGGGTGGGAAGAAAGCCACAGACAAACTTTGCTGCCAGATGAAGCAAGCCATAGCCAAGCTGGCACAGCCAGGTAGATCCTGTATGGCCCTATTCAAACAGTACCCGAAGCCATGTGGGATTATTGTGGGGTTTAATGCCCAAAATCTGCTAGCAGCAAAGGGTGTCTTTGTAGGCCTTCAGCAGCTCTGTACTGTAGTGAAACAATGGCTTCTAGGAGGTGATCAACAGGGACCTTAGGGTGGTTCAATGGGATGGGCAGTAGATTGCCTTACCCATTGCATGCCCCTTCTTACTCAGCTTTTGCTTAGCACACTGGTTGTCCTCCTCAATTGAAGAGAATCAAGTTATCATAGTGCTTGCCAGTCAGCCCCAGGCCACTGGCTGGGATCGGGTTCAGGCCCAAATTAGCACACTGCTGCTGGAGGCAGGAGCTAAGATCCTTAGTAATTGCAGCAAGCACAGGGGTAACTTTACCCACCTATCAGTTGGTGCATCTTATGGGAGGGTCAGCAGGTATGTTTGTGTTTATCCTCAGCAGTGGGGTGCTTTACTGATTTTAGGCAGTCCCCTGGAAACCTTGTACATATGGGAAGGAATCTTCTTTTGGTGAAGGGCTTGCTGGGAAATAGATATGCTAAGCAGGTGGCAGGGTTTATGAGCAGTGAGCTTTTAAGCTAGAGGCCATGGGTAGGCTCTGCTGACAAGCCCCTAGGCTGCTTTGCAGCATATGCACACAAGCTTTATGGAAGCTATCAGGACCATTTGGACCCCCTATTTAAGCACCACTCTACTCTTCAACAACTGTTTAACAACAGCATCTTCCTCATCTGCATATTCAACTGTGGCCCCCACATTGTCACAGTTGGCCATGTAGACAGCACTAATGTTCCTTTTGACCTTTATGCCATCTTCATCTGTGGCTCCTACAATCCAGCCAAGGGCAGCCACTTTGCTCTTTTCAACCTGGGGCTAGCAATAGAGTTTCCCCCAGGATTAATCATCCTTCTTCTATCAGACATCACTTACCATGGAAATACCTCAACATAGCAACATGAAACCAGGCAATCATTTATCCAGTGTTGCCCTGGCAGACTGTTTAGGTGGATGGACTATGATTTCATGCCCACCAGCTCAAACCCAAAAATATAGAGGCTTTTTGCCAAAACCCATCAGCAGCACTGTCAGCAGGCTGCTGGGATTAGGTTATGAGTCTCATTTCTTGACTCACCCTAGCTCTTGGGTGATTAAATGTTTCTATGACATATGCCCCACTACACTGTGACTGTATGCTTGTATGTGAATACAAACCTACCAACCATGACATATATGAATAGATAGCTATCTAGGACACCCAGCTGAGATACAATATGCAATTTTCTTTTTTGGACACTGGACAATATACATACAAATATTGATTTGGTTATCTGGGACACCTAGTAGAGACATAGTCTGCAATTTCCTTTTTTGGACACTGGACAATATACATGCAAACAATGATCTGGGCATTTAAGATGCCCAGCTGAGATACAGTATGCAATTTCCTTTTTTGGACACTAGAGAACACACATGCAAACATTGATCTGGTCATTCAAGATGCTATAATATTGTGAAAAGGACATGAATAAAGATTATGGAATGTAGTGATAGTTGAGAAAGGAATAAAAGTCTAAGTAAAAGCAAAAGATAGAACCACAAAGGTTCTAGGACTTCCAACTTCTGGAAGGGCACAGGAAACTTTAGGAATAATTTCCAGAATTGCAATTCCAGTATGAAGATTATGATATAGTAATATTGAGAAAGGAATAAAAGTCTAAAGTAAAGTAAACAGATAGAACTAGAAGGCTTCCAGGGATTAAGTCTGGAAGAGCACAGGAAACCTGGAACTAGTTCTGGTATGTGGAATGTGAAAGTACTGGACAATTAAGATATTGGATGATTGCTCCCATCACATTACAGTATAATACCCATAGCTATTACTCATTCCTCCAACATTTACTTGAGGTCTCAGAAATTTTAGAAGTCACAGAATTGCCCAAAGTTGGTCAGAATCATGTTGCTAAACTAGAAATCTCTTTACTCTGATGCATTGAATTACAATAGGGTGGATTGATATATCAAGACATGTAATGTAAATTATCTACTTGTCAATGCAATCCTCCTATCCACACATAGTCCTTCCAATGACTTCTGCACCTCTACCTTCATCATCACCACCATTTCTTTGTAGAATTCTTCCAAGAATAAATAGGACATCTTAAGTGTATCTCCAGCTCCTGAAGTTTTTGCATAGCTATTGAATTGAACAATGAAGAAATATATGAGCTCTTGAAATGTGGTAGAATTAATGGATGAGTGAAAACTTCAATATAAAAAGTGATACCACCAAATCAGCCAGGATTGATTTTGATGACCTTTTCTGGGCAAGTTGGCTTATAAGTAGAAACCAAGATGCCCTGGACTTCTTTGATGGATCATAAGAAAAGTCAATAAGGTTAAGTGAATGTAAAAATCATACAGCTGTAGTAGTTCCAAGGCTTCCATGCTTGTGAGTCTGAAAGGGTACAGGAAAAAACTTCACAACCAGTTTTGGGATAATGCTTCCAGGTTCTGGTGCTTCCAAGACTGGAAGTGTGGGAAATGTTCAGAAGCAGTTCCAGAATAGTGAAACTTGGAACCATCAGAACTGTGTAACTCAAGGTTGAGTATTGTCAAATTTGTATATGGCTATGGGAAAGATGTCAGAGCACACAGAATATCAATCTGTATACCCTGAAGAGGAGTTATCAGACTACTTTAATTAATCAGGTAGAAAACATATATGAACATTTCAAAGTTCAATCAAACTGCAACAAGTTAAGCATTTCTTATTTCTTCACTGGTCTGCTTACTAGGTGGCATACCTGTAATTATTTTTGAGCATCAGGCTGGGGGTATGGGATGTGAAACTCTGGTATAACAAATCACAAAAATTCTGAGATACTAAAATTCAACCAATTTGATTTTTCTTCACTGGTCAAGTTAGAACATATCCTCCTGGCTTGTCCAAGTAGATGGGTGTCATTCCAGTCAACCTACCTGAAAAAGACAACAAGTGGACAAGAGACAACTCAGGTGCCAAAGCTTCTAGGGTTTGCAAGTTCCAGAATAGCATCTACAATGTGAAGCTTGGAAGTATCAGAACTATGGAGAAGGGGATTGCACTGACATTCTTTGAGTTGAGCCTTGTTAATAACCATGAGTAGATAATTTACATTAAAGTGATGGTATATCAACTCCACAATACTGTGATCTAATCCATCAGAGGAAAGACATTTCTAGTTTAGCAATATAATTCTGAATAATTTTGGACAATTCCACAACTGATATGAATTGGAGAAGTGCTGTACTAAGAACTAAAGCTTGCCATGATGTGGGATCATTTACAATGCTGAACAACATATCCCAGCATGCAAATATATGATTCCAGCATGGACTAGGATTTTGCACCCTGTCAGGTTTGTCAATCAGCTTTTATAGCCACTATATTATCTCGGGATCAATTAGCAGAAAGCTGTATGTAATTAAACAAATGCTGACTTTCAGACCATGTAATCTGCTAGCATAGCACCAAAGTAGTGGGTGGCTGCTTGAATAATGCTGAAATCCTTTAAATACTATGACAATTGACATGTTTCTCTCTCCAACAACCACCCACCATACCTTGATGCATTCCAGAACCCAGTTGGGAGGAGTTTGCAATGATGTCAAGCTCTGCTATCTTGACTTGTGAGTGCTAGAACATTCCATGCATACTGTTACCCACATCCTTCAGTATGTAATGAAGAGACCAGTTGTAAGCATTCCATCTTTCATGTTTATATATCACTCATCTGGCTGTAAAGGCACAGGCATCTTCCATATTGGTGATAAGTATGAGCAAGGTCTTGTAGTTTGTTAGTGTCAGCTTACCAATAATACCATCATTTGGACTGTCAGTACTACTTTTATCACTCTTGTTTTTCCCTTCCTGTGTAATAGCATGCACTATAGGCAGAGGCATACTAGTATTATATTATATATAAACAGAGCCAAATGAAGACTATGGAATATAGTGGAAGCTGAAAGGAATGACAATGTAAAGTTTAAGTAAATAAGACACAATTGCAAAGCTTCCAGGATTCCAATTTCCAGAAGGATGTAGGAAATTTGAGGAACTAGTTCTGGTGTGTAGTTTTGGTATGTGGGACTTGGAAATAAAGGAACTGGGATAGTGGAAGAATGTGTTATTGTTAACTATTGTCACAAGTTGCACAGGATACCTTGGAAAACTAAAATATCAATATATGGCTGATTAAGGCATTGGATGATCAGTCCCAGCACATTACAACATCCTACCCATAGTTATTACTTATCCCTTCACTCAAAGTCAAAAAGAAGAGTCAAGAAGGAGTGCATACACCTACTTTCAAGGATGTGATCAACAGGCTTTGTCAAGCTGACCTACCCTCTCCTTCCATGTCTATACAGTCCCTGACAATGATGGATTTTCATGATCTGATGAATAAATTGTCAAAGCTTCTGATCAGCAATATGCACCTGTGGTACAGGACCTCAATATTGTCTGTGTGAACTGTATGGTCTGCCAAAGACATTTATGGACTAAAGAGTTGATGGAGCATGAAATTCCTAATGATGAACCACAGTGGGATAAAGATGGAGACATGGACAGAGGTCTGATAGATGGTGATGAACAGGAAGAATTCTGTTCAAAATCCATGGCCACACAACTGTGAAAGCTTTTCTGGTTACATCCAGACATCAGGAATGCTCAATACAGAAACTCAATACCTTCACATGCTGTGAAGGAAAGAGGACAAAAGGTAGATAAGCAGACTGTCAGGTCTTCTTTGAATGAGTGCAAGGATGTCAAGAACTAGTCACAGGGCACCATGTTTCATTTTCCTCGACCCATTCCACTCATAGATCTTCTAGCATTTACAGGGCTCCAATGGTTGTTATTCAATCACAAGTTTGATGATTATGAGTGTACCTCCACATATGAAAGCATGCAACCCTATTGCAATTGCTATGAATCTGTCATAGAATCCTACTATTGGCAGGGGATATGGATCATGTTTAGAGACTATGGCTGAAGAATTCTTTCCAGCTTGGATCAGATGTTTTATCTTGGAGATCCTCTCTATGTTCTGGATCATGTCATGGTGATGGGCATGCCAGATAGCTATGATCCTGCTCAGCAGATCTCTAGTCATGTTACTGGTAGGAATTTGAATGCATCTCAAGTAGTTTGGACTTTATTGACCCTCCTTTTGCTGGGAATTATTCTCTTGGACATCTTCCATCCTCTACCACTGATCACGAGTACAATGTTGATGTTGATGATGTGTCTGTCTATGGCACAGCAGAGATTCTTGCCTTAGGAGAAGTTAATTCTGAAGCTTCCTTTGATGTATTCATTCATGGTCAAATCAGGGACACACATATCTGTGTTGACCTTGAATAGGATCATGTGCCATTGGATTACACTGATATCAATGTATCTGTAGACATCAACAGTCTCATCTGGATTACTTGCAAACCTTGCTTTCAAAAGTTTGCTTCCATCTACATGGGTCCTATCTTGGACAAGCAAGCACCCATCAAGAAACATAATCATGTCTATGTTGTGATACTGGTACCACAATCTGAAGAAGATGCTGGAACCATGGGAGAGAGAACTGAATGATGGTCAATGCTTTGTGCTCTCAGCTCTATTCCCCATGCTTTCTTTGGCAATATGGGCAGTGGTTCAAGTGGTCTTAACATCTACATCTTTTTGTCCCAGGATGATCCATCATGATGAGCTATCTGATCAATGAGCTACAAACATTCCAACAGAGGTCCTGGACTATTTCTAGACATATGTGCTACTTCCTGCCATGGACAAAAATGTAGAAAAGACTGAGGCTCCCTATGCTGCTCTCACACTACTGGAGGTCAGATACAAGTCATGCAAGGGAGGTGCTCATCATCCTAAACCTGGTCATCCAAAGGCTGTCCCTTTTCCTCCAAGAGTTTGGGAGAATATCATCACAACTATGAAAGAAATCATACAAATGGAGCCAGAATGTTTCATACTTTTTGGTTCTTTCTTTTTCATCATAGAAGCTAAAGGCATTAAACTATGGATAAAGACATGTTCTCCTCTTGAATCTCTTTTGATGGAATTTTCTGCCTTGGACTGGAATTATACAGTGACTTCCAAAACTCTTGCAATGCCTAACCCCAAACCAGGGTATAAAGTGCCCCACAAACATGCATGGGAATTTCACTTAGCTTTGGTGAGAACAAATAAAGTACAAACCCTTGGCTACAACTCTGTACCAAGGGTCATGTGATTTACTTCAGTTGTCATCAAGATGTGTGCATTTCAAAACAGCAACACCATTGTAATAGTTTTGCACCTGCTGATATTCTGGGTATATGAGTACTTGGTATAGCCTCCTTTTGCTTTGAGCACTGCCTCAATCCTTCTAGGCATCCTTTCAATCAGTTTCTGACACTCCTCCACTGGTATTCCCTCCCATTCCTCCTGAACCCTATCCCATAATGCAAGAATCCCCTTAGGAGGGTGTTCATAATCTGCTAGCTTCCTTTTGAGGTGACCCCAGAGATGCTCAAGGGGGTTGAGGTCAAGAGACTGTGCAGGCCATACCATAGTCTCAAATTCCTGCTTCTCTAGCCACTCCTTGACCTTCCTGCAGGTGTGTTTGGGATCATTATCCTGCTGGAAGATGATATCAGAAGGATTGAGATCATAATGCTCCAGGGTTTGCTGGAGCTCATCCTTCAAAATATGAAGGTAGAGATCCCATCCACCCTACCATCAATCTTGGTGGCAAAGCCAACTCCATCCCAAGTCATACAGCCCCACATCATCAGAGAACCTTCTCCAAACTTGAGGGTACCTTCCACAACCCTATCACTGAGCCCTTCCCCTGCCTTTTTCCACACCCACTTCTGCCCATCTGACCCTAAACAATTGATTTTAGTCTCATCAGACCATATCACCTTCCAATCCTCCAGGGTCCAATCATTATAAGCAAATGTAAAATCCAGATGAGCCTTGCAATGCTTGGCTGAAAGAAGAGGGTGTTTGGACTTCACCACAGCCTTCATACCTGTCTTCTTCAAGTGCCTGTGCACTGTAGAGGCAGAGAGAGTTTCATTGACAATATTGGTGAGTGCCTTGGTCCCCTAAACAGCATTCTCTGCCTTGCCAGAAGAGATTAGATGAATAGCATGATAAACATTGGCAGAGGAAAGCTTGGATGGATGACCTCCAGTTGACTTCTGAAGCTCAGAATGCTCTTTGGAGTGAAGCCTAGAGATAGTAGACACATGGAGACCAGTGGTAGTAGCAATAGAACAAACAGATTGACCAGCATCAAGCATGGAGAGGATGGTGTTCTTCTGAATAGCAGAAATGGATCTCATGATAATATCATTGAGAAGAAAGATGTGGGTGAACTTTTTGAAACTCAGACATGATACTAGTATGTGTACCTTTTTGTATGACCAAACATCATCAACAATCCCTTGATTTCAACTTGTTCACCAGCAGGTGCAAAACTATTGCAATGGTGTTGCCGTTTCAAAATGCACATATCTTGATGACAACTGAACCAAATCACATTGTAGCCAAGGGTTTGTACTTTATTTGTTCTCACCAAAGCTAAGTGAAATTCCCATGCATGTTTGTGGGGCACTTCATGCCCTGGTTTGGGATTAGGCATTGCAAAGGTTTAGGAAGTCACTGTATGACTGCTCACAAATATAGAGAATTTGTCATGGATCTTGGAATTACCTTCCATCCAAAATGGATGGAGCCTTTGGTTGGCCTATGGAGATTGGAGCAACTTGAAACATCTTTGGGAGCATCTGGACTCACTCATGGTAATATTTATTACACCTGTACTTTAGGATGATATGGAGGCATTCACACTGAGATGGGCTAGGAAAGAGCTTGAAGAACTCAAATATGCTTTAGAAGTACATACAATCTACCCTATGAGGCAGTCTGTCCAAATGACAACTCTCTGATCTTTGTCATAGATAAGGAAACCTACTCCTATAATCCACAATTCATGCAATAGTGTAATCTTGCCATCAAGATGTATGGGAGCAAGGCCAAGGAATGTTCTTATAGTGTTCAAGATGAATACAGATTGAGTGGTTTTGCAACCATCAAAGTCCTGAACAATCTCAATATGTTGGTGTGTTCCTTATAGCATATAGCTAATTATTTATAATCATACTGATGTCCTGACAGACTGAACACTATCTGAAATCCCAACCTATGCTTGGATCTCTTCTGCCACCTGGTTTAGCTTCTTGGCTAGGTGACTTAGAGAGCTGCAGCATATGCAGGTCAGCTTTCAACATATTAAACTCCTAATATGGGCATTATGACTGGTATCATCTCCAATATGATTTGTAGCATCAGCAGCACACCTATCATCCTAGACATTCATGTATGCAAATCCATGGCCCTTCTCCAAATTTCTCAGGTATATGAGCACTTTGGAATGTTCTTTCTTTTTGATCTTGATCTGGAACATATATCCTGCCTACCACACATACAAGAACTAGATGATGTAAATGTCATGTATTTTGTAGAAGGCAAGGTTGGTGATCATCAACCACCTTCAAGCAACTGTGGCCAACATTCTTTGTGGTAGATGAGCAAGATATATATCTCATAGGTGAAAAGCCAACTTGGCAAGCTATTGTCACTGCCATTGCTAAAAGGCCATGGGAGCTGATGCAATGGAGATGGGACATACATTTCATCAATCTGAAACCAGTTTTTGGCCAGATGTTCATCAACTTTACTTGTCAAATATGGCTGTTATTGAACAGGAACTGATTAGCAGATCCCAACAATATTCCTTCTCCTACCAGCTTTCAAGAAGCCATGGAATGTTGGTCTATGGAGAAAGTATATCTGACTATAACTGCATGTGCCTTTGAAGCTTGCAATGCAAATCTACCTAGGTGAATACCACATGGACATCCACAGACTGCTTTCTCTGGTTAAGCATCCATCTTCTTTCCCTTACCAGAGAATTCCTATCATTCCAGATCTCCTTGGAACACCTTTCATGTTGAATCAGGCTATTTGTAGCAATTTCATGAGCTCATGAAAGTTTGTGATGAACAAGAGTGATTCTGTACCATGAACAGATTGGGCAAAATCTTTTTCAACTTGCATTGTCTTTCCACCTCTATGGGAACCTCCAAGAAGATCATTGGAAAACCTTGGATGGTCAACAAGCATGGAAAAGTTCAGTTTGCAACCAACCCTTTGTTCCATAAAACTCTTTGACTGACTGAGAGCAGTACTACCATCAAAAGAAGGACTGGACCATGAGCTATCAAACTTACTGCTGAGTTTACCTTGGATATGTATCAAACTGTTATGATAAATTGGTTGCACATCAAAAGCTCTACCTAGAACAATAAAAGCTACACATGGCCAGAGAGAGAAAGTCTGCCAAGTCCAAAATGTCTCAAAGACCTCTACCACCAAGGAAAATAGGAAGGCCAACAGCTGTATCCTCTCAGGCTGCATCAATTCAAGATGGCAATGATAGGTTGATGGCAGAGCTTTTTGGTTCTGATAACAATGACTTGTTTATGGAAAATGAGGATATTCATATAAAGGGTGTTAGCAGTGAGGAGGAGGAGGAGGATGAGAATGAAATGAATGTATATGAAGAGAATTGATATTAAAGCTTGGAATAATATTTGAATATGCCCAATTGTGCCTGAATGAATCTCTAATGCCAAATTGATATACTATATTGATGAATGACATCCTATCTTATTAGACATGTTATACAGACATTCCAACTGTGTCTCCAAAGTACTGACTATGTATTTGGTAGTAGCCACCTTCAACTCTCTGTATCTTGTAATATCAATATCAATATAATGTCTGGGACACCTCCAACTACTGTTTCCATCATTGTGGACATATTATGAATACATTCCAACCATTTTCTAAGTACTGACTATTTACCCAAGAACTTCCTCTTATGGTCCTACTCCTTCTATATGGTGATATCAATTCAGAGTGATATCTAGGACACCCCTGATTAATGTTTCCATCCTTCTAGATATGTGATAAATATATTCCACCTGTCTCCTAAGTACTGGCTGTTTACTTGGTAGTGATTACCCGGGAGCCCCCTTTTACCCCCTTTACTTGGGGATAATCTGGTGGTATCAATTTGGGATAATGTGTGGGACACTTGCAATTGATGTTGCCATCTCATTAGACATGTAATGAACATGTTCCAATCATCTCTTAAGTACTAGTTATTTATTTGATAGTAATTATCTAGTAACCTTCTACTCTCTTTGTTTGATGATATCAATCAAGAATAATGTCTTTGACAACTCCAACTGATGTTTCCATCTCATTAGACATATAATTAACATATTCCAACTGTCTCCTGAATACTGACAATTTATTTGGTAGTGATTACCCAATAACTTCCTCCTACTTCCTATAACTGGTGATATCAATTCAGAATGGTGTCTGTGATAACTCCAATTGATGTTCCCATCTCATCAGACATATAATAAACATATTCTGACTGTCTCCTGAGTACTAGCTATTTATTTGGTCCTGGTTACCTAGTACTCCCCTCCTACTCCCTCAATCTGGTGATATCAATTCAGGATGATGTCTGGGACACCTCCAACTAATATTCCCATCTCATCAGACATACAGTGGCTCAAAAAACTGTTTGTATGTTTGCATGTTTTGTACTAAAGCCAATAACTCTCAATAACCCTCTAATCCAAGAGCTAACTATGAGTGTATGAAATGTAGTATGTACTCTTGGCTTTCTATTGGTGTAAGGGTCAAAAGGCTTGGATCAGATCTGATGAAATGGCACCCATTTCAAAGTGACAACTTATTCAGACAGTTATTTGACATTGAGTTTTGATTACATATATTGGATCCTAGCATGCTATAATATGATTATACACATGTGGTAAGGATTCTATGATGAAATATTTATGTAAGTGAATGTCAGACAGCATATATAAATCCCACTATCCCTGTTTATTTTCCCATGATTACCATAAAATCTATCTTTGCTTCTTAATAAAATAATATACCTCTCATAATATTTCCTGTAGGTAAATTGCTTCCCAAAGTAGCCTAGGAAAGTCTCCACTATGCCAGGGGGTCTATCCAGACAAGACTAGGAGAGAAAATCATCATGATGGCAATTCAATCATATTCTCTCTTGCTTCCAAGATCAAAAAGAGGGGCAAGCATGGTATCCAACTCCATGCCAAGAATGTCATCTGCAGTGGGTGTGAGGTTTGGGTGTGTGACCAGGTTTCCATCAATGTATACCCTAATAAATCCACTCTTGTTCATGTATGCACCACCATGGTTGTGGATACTCAACATCTGCTTGACATGTTGGGTGCTATTGCAGTCCAGCCCAGGCTGCCCAGCTGGAATTGTGTTTCCTGAGTCCAGGAGGCATTGCAGAAGCTGCATCCATTGCAATCAAAGAGGGACATCCTGGGATAAGGCACCTTGGAATGGGAGAAGATTTCCAATGCAGCAATGGCATATGTGAAGTGGAAGGCTGCTAAGGGTTGTTTTAACTGCCCAGCACTCTGGGACACTACCACAATTGCCACTTGGGACTTGATAAAGGACTAGGAGGCCACTCCATGATTGAACCACATTTGATGTATGTCCATACTACACTGTATTTATACCCTATTTGAAACAAATGAATTCCATCGAATGCAAAGAACAAATATCAACATGGTATCTACATTCATTCTACAAGTATGATTGACATCATGCTTCCCATGCACATACCTACATGCCAGCCAATCCAAACCACAGAAATGCATCAAAGTATTTCAACTGCAGGGTTTCCATCTCCATATCCTATGGCATAGGGTCCAGAAAGCAGTCTGCCTCCTCCTTCTACCATCTACTCATTGGACTTCCTTGCAGATGTGCCAAGGTGTATTCCTAATAGGTTGGATACCACCCAGCTGTTTCCCAGTCTATGATGCCCACCATATTATCTTCATGTACAAGAATGTTGAATATGCTGAGATCACTGTGTGTGAATACTAGCAAGGGCCATGGTCTGTCCTGCAGGCACATCATCTTGCTGACTTCTGGATAGTTCTTTGGAATCTTCTGAATTCTGTCCCAGATGAAAAGGTAGAATTCCTGGATACTGTTGAAGGGTCTGATGGTGAAGGATGTCTGAGTGAACTGTGAATTGTAGAGTGGTCCACCAATGGTATTAAATGCAGTGGCTTGGTGCTTGATGGCCTCTTATTTCATCCACCATTTTTCTCAGCTGACTGAAGATCTTCACCTTTGATTCTTTCAATTTTATTTCTCACATATGTGCAAGCATCTCATCCTTGATCCTGTCCATCAGAATGTATATGCAGCCTTGGTGCATGAATGCCCAATGAACCCTTGGAACTGGAATGGATGTATGTGCAGCTATGAATTTGAGGGTGGAAGCCTCTGATAGCTGTACAAGGCATCCATTTTTGACACATAACATGTTGGTCAGAAATAGGATCTTTCTGCATTGCAGACAGAATCATCTGGTGACCCTGATCACCACTATGAGGACAGATCACTGAAAGGAGTTTATTCTGGCCTTATTCCCTATAAGAGTGATATAAACACATATCCCCATTGAAAGTATTGACTGAGAACCACCTTCCACTCATAGTCTCAGTTTTCTGTGTGATTATAAGATGGCTGAATGTACCAAAGCTCCTTTGTCTAAAAGGTGAGCTTGCACAGAACAACAGGAGGATAGCCTAGATCTTGCCAAATTCCTTATATATATAGGTCACTACAGGAACCTGATGACAAAGCTATCTCATACAGGTGATATATGGCAGATTTAAATTGTAGACCAGTTGCCAAATTGAGAACATATGTTCAACTCATGTTGGTGAAAATGGTATTACACATTCAGCACTCCCTATACTACAGGGCAGTCCTGTCACACACTTGAATAGCAAGTTACAGGTCTATGTGTCATAGATATTGGAATATGAATTACTGTTTCACAATCTCACAGACTAGGTAATGTGTGGTAGGCCTTGAGGTATATACAGTGACTTCCAAAACCCTTGCAATGCCTAACTCCAAACTGGGGCATGAAGTGCCCACAATCACATGTGGAAATTTCACTTAGCTTTTGTAAGAACACATAAAGTACAACCTGTGGCTACAACTTTGTCCCCAGGGTCATGTGATTTGGCTCAGTGGCTGTGAAGATATGTGCATTTCAAAACAGCAATACCATTGTAATAGTTTTGCACCTGCTGATATTCTGGGTATATTAGTACTTGGTATAGCCTCCTTTTGCCTTGAGCACTGCCTCAATCCTTCTAGCATCCTTTCAATCAGCTCCTGACACTCCTCCACTGATATTCCCTCCCATGCCTCCTGAACCCTATCCCATAATACAAGAATCCCCTTAGGAGGGTGTTTATGATCTGCCAGCTTCCTTTTGAGGTGACCCTAGAGATGCTCAAGGGGGTTGAGGTCAAGAGACTGTGCAGGCCATACCATAGTCTCAAATTCCTGGTCTTCTAGCCACTCCTTAACTTTCTTGCAGGTATGCTTGGGATCATTGTCCTGCTAGAAAATGATGTCAGGAGGCTTGAGGCCATAATGCTCCATGGTTTGTTGGAGCTCATCCTTCAAAATTTGAAGGTAGAGCTCCCCATCCATCCTACCATCAATCTTGGTGGCATAGCCAACCCCATCCCAAGTCATACAGCCCCACATCATTAGAGAACTTCCTCCAAACTTGAGGGTACCTTCCACCTGCCTGTCACTGAGCCCTTCCCTGCTATCCATTTGACCCTAGATGATATATTTCAGTCTCACTAGACCATATTACCTTCTTCCAATCCTCCAGGGTCCAATCCTCATAAGCATAAGCAAAATACAGACAGGCATTGTGATGCTTGGCTAAGGAGGTGGATGTTTGGAGTTGACCACAGCTTTCAAACCTGTTTTCTTTGAGTCCCTGTATGCTATGGAGGAAGAGAGAGGTTTATTGAAAATATTGGTGACTGCATTGGTCACCTGAACAGCATTTTATGCCTTCCAGAAGAGATAAGGCAAATGACATTGTAAGTATTTGTAGAGAAAAGCTTGGAAGGATGACCTTCAGTTGACTTCTGAAGCTGAGAATACTCTTTGGAGTGGAGTCTAGAGGTGGTAGACACATGGACACCAGTGGTAGTAGCAATAGAGTAAACAGATTGACTAGTATCAAGCATAGAGAGGATGGTATGCTTTTTAATAGGAAAAATAAATTTTATGATGATGTGATTGAAAATAAAGATGCAAATGAACCTTTTTACACTCAGACACAATACTAGTATGTGTACCTTTGTTTGTATGACCAAATATCATCAACTAATGCTTGATTTCATCTTGTTCACTGGTGTTACACTTGCAAGGGAGAAGCCCAAATGAGATGTAGACCTATGTTATCCTACCAGTCAAGTCAAGGCTGGATTGGGTTGAGCACCCATCATCTGAGGTTGTCTTGACTTAGAGTTGGGACTGTTCTGAGGGGTCAGGTCTGAAAGGTAGATAACATAGGGATGTACACTCTAGTCATCAAGGTGAATGACATAGCTGAGGTCAAGATGCTAGGTACATGGTGATGTAGGTTAGGATCAAGTTAGGGTCCAAGTATGTAGGGCAAAACCTCTATATACTAAGATGACTGGTGCATGGACCAGGGTGTGGGCATAGGGATCTAAGGTCAGTGTCCAAGAAAGGAACTACAGCAGGTGAGAGTGGACACATAAGCATTGAAGCAGAGGCATGAGGAGAGACATGTAAGCATCAAGGCAGGGGCACAGAGGGAGATGCATAAGGCTCAGAGCAAGGACACAAGGGAGGATGTGTAAGCATCAAAACAAGGGTACAAGGGGAGATGCATAAGCATCAGAGCAAGGGCATGAGGGAGGACATGTAAGCATCAAAGTGAGAGCATGAGGGAGGATCCATAAGCATTGAAGCAAGGACATGAGAAGAGATGTGTAAGCATCAAAGTGAGTCTAGGTCCTCTCAGGGTCTATCTGCAGGATCTCAGAGTCAAAAGAGGGTGGCTGTAATGGCATTCCATGCAGATGGCCTAGGAAGACATGTGAATGTCCACTGGTTAAGGAAGGTCTTCAGGTTGGAGGCTGAAGTCTAGTCTGGATCCCTGAGGTTGGATGCTCAGGACTGGGACAGTAGTTTATCATCATGCTTAGGACATGTACCAGGATGGGAAGTCTAGGGAGACATAGAAGATAGTGGACAAGTTGAAGGGACAAGCAAGGGTAAGAAAAAAGTTGTAACAACTGGCAGGTGCAAAACTATTGCAATGGTATTGCTGTTTTGAAATGTACATATCTTCACAGCCACTGAGCCAAATCACATGACCCTGGGAACAACATTGTAGCCACAGGTTTGTACATTATTTGTTCTCACCAAAGCTAAGCAAAATTCCCACATGTGATTGTGGGGCACTTCATGCTCCAGTTTGGGGTTAGGTATTGCAAGGGTTTTGGAAGTCACTGTACACCTATCTCTACTATTTAATACAGTGAATCATACAAGTCACACAAGATCAACTTTAGACTGCATGTTGTCCTAGGGTTCCACCAGTGACCCCTCTCAAGCTCTGAGGCTGCATCCTTCACCTTGCAGTCTGTTACTAGGACTCAACCTGATTACTTCTTCATAGAACAGTTGATCTTACATTGGACTCCAACACCAATCTCAAAATCATAAGCTTTGCCCACTACTATATTATTGCTTCTCAGTTGAGTAGCAGAAGAAAAACCACCACTTTCATGGGATGGAAATGATAATGACTGGTCTACAACATTCCATTTATAACCAAGGTTTGGTAAGGTTTGGTAAGGTTCATTCAAGTTTGTGCCAAGTTTGGTCAAGCCTAGAGATGCCTAGATAGCTTCATTCCATAAGGAAAGGTAAATGCCAGTCAATATTAGTCAAATGTGGTGCATGGTTGCACTAGGTCCAGTAAGGTTCAGTAAGGTTCAGTAAGGTTCAGCAGGGTTCATTTAAGTTCAGCCAGGTTCAGCCAGGTTTATGTAGGTTCACTGCAATAAAAACACACTCCAAAATGTCATTCCAATCAATATATGGCTACTGTGACTGCAGTGCCCAAGTGGAATGACCAATTGGCAGCAATGGCCACTTTCATTGGTTGAGTTAGCTTAAGGGTCAGCCATACAAATGCTTGATTCCATTTAACAACATTATTCATCAATTCCAGAACATGGCAGGATATGCTCATTCCACAGTAGAGATATCACCCTAACAATCAAGTTAGAGTTATCAACAATGTAATACAAGAACCTTTGTATAAGCACCAGGGCACTACTAGATAGTGGTATCAACACTATCTATATTGACAAAGCCTATGCATTTGATAAAGAACAGTCAATGCCAGTCAGTATTAGTCAAATTCAGTCCACTGTTGCACCAGGTTTGGCAAGGTTTGATAAGGTTTAGTAAGGTTTGTTTAAGTTCAGTCAAGTTTGGACAGGTTTATGCAGGTTCACTGCAACAAAAACATACCACAAAATATCATTCCAATCAATGTATGTCTGCTGTGACTCCAATTCTCAAGCAGGATGACTGATTTGTAGCAATGGCCTCTCTGATTGCTGAAGTATGACTTCATGACCAAATGCTGCACACTAGAAGGTATACAGATCATCCAGACTGGTCAGATGACTGTGTAAGGTGCACAAAAGCATGTCTAATACAGAACAGTTAGTTGTTTCCCCTATGACCTTCAACCATATGCTCATAGTCTGTGATTGCTCTACATATCTTATTCACAATGTAGAATGGGTTCCCATCTTCATTGAACATGAGTCCTATGTCCATCTGGAAGAACACAGTAAGGCTGGACTTTACCCCAAAGAGTTGGATTCTTGAGCAACCAACCCTTGATATATCTTGTCAATAAAGTTTCTCAGCTCTTCCCAATCCTCAGCATGATACTGTCAATCTTCCATGTCAGGGTCCACTAACATGTCAGAGGTGACTGGCACCACATGGTGGTTCTACTGAAGCTCACTGTAGGTATGAAGGATGTGAGTGAGTGAATGTGATACACCCTATTTATATCAGATGACATACCAGATCTTGCTCAACAATGCAAACCATGTTACTCTCCTACCATCCCAAATACTATCTGCCATCTTGTGAGTATGCATAATATATGCAACTAGACCTCCAACAAGAAAACATTGCCATTCCCCCAAGGATTCAAGGGTTCTAACATACTCCTGTGATACTCATTTCTGCTTGCGTGTGAACATCCTTGCATTGAGCACCAACCATGTCTGGAGGGTGTTGAGATGAGCTCACTCATTGATGGAGTCTTCATCCATACCTTGCTCAGACTCTTCTAGTGGAATGATGAACTCTTTGCAGTTGCTGTGACCATGTTTCAAGACAGTTCCTGGCAGAATCATGTATCCAGGTGTTAGAAGGGTCATCCTTGGTCACTTCCAGCCATTCTTGGCTATGATTATGTCAAGAACTGTGATAGTGTTCCACTTGCATGCTGACATGTGCAGTGAAAGGACTGGCAGCCAAAACCTGACCACTTGCATGAGTATTGTCAGCATTGTATTATAGTAGCTATGATCCTCTCCATGGAGGTCATAGGCAGATTCCTTGGAGCTAATAAAATGGAAATCAATCAAAAAGCACACATTGTCAACTGTAAACATATGTCATGTTAATTGTATAGTCCACACCTCCAATAATAACATCTTGTGTCCATATGAACTTTCAGCTGCTCTTATTTTTGGTGTTTCAAGAATCTATGAGTATCTGTTTGAAGTCTGTCCAAGAAAGGTAGGATACATTGAACATCTTGAGCCCATCTTTTGTTCAATGCTCATTTAGGCATAACATCATCCATAACTGTCACAGTAAGCTGCTGTGGGTTGACATGTTGGATAGGTGACTGGACCACTCATCCATTCAGTCAACTGGTAGGTCATTCCTTCCATTGCAAGGTCATCCCTCATTATCCTGACCTTGAAGCAAAACCCCTTCAGATGCTTTGTCTCTGTGACCTGCTCTTTTGTCAGGTTATGCTTCACCCATGCCAGATCAGTGCCAATGAGGCTGCAGTCTTTCTGCATGCAACTTGGATCTGGAATGTATAATAACTTGAGCATTTACAATTGGCAGAAGGTCTTGGCATACAGATGTGGGTCAACATCATCTTGTGTACATGAGGATATGGATCATAACATTGCAACAGATGTAGTGCAGCTGGAGTTGGCTGGGGTATTTGTTCCAATAGAGCCAAGCCTTGGTGGGTAGAGGATGGTCTCATTGTATCTGTCTTCTTCATTGCTCTCATCTTCATCCACATCCATGACTGATAGATTGGATGGGCTGGCACCAGGTTGCACATCATACACATCCATGGGCAGTTCTCCAGATGGATCAGCATGTGGTTGTGCATCCTCCATGTCCATAGTGTGGTCACTACATTGGTCATGTCAGTTTCATGTTATGCAGATACAATAACATGTACCTGTAATCTGGAATTGGTGGCCAGTTTTTGTGCCTCTCCTTCCAATCTGGAAGATGCTTGGAGAAAAATGCATTGACAGTGGCAACATTACAGTCATTGTCAAGCATTGACCAGATTGTAACTCCATACTCACTGGCCTTGATATTCCAAACCCATCTGCCAGTGACCACTTGGTAGGTAGGGCTACAACCAGGGTGCAATTCCAACCATTTCATATGATAAATACAGCTATTTCCTTCCTTCACCCAGAGGATACTGTATGACCTCTTGTTGAAGCATATAGGTCAGTGGATTTAATTGAATATTATCTAATACTGCTCTCATTCATTGAGATTATATGATATATTGCTTAAGCAGAATCAAACCTTACTGGACATAACCAAACATCACTGAACCTTTGGACTCATCACACAATGGAATGATCAAAGTATACTCCATTCCTCCTGTGTGCAAGGCTCAATAGTAAGATTGTCAAAGTTAGTCACCCCAAATACCAGCTGACATAAGTGTGTTTCATAGGCAAGGTTCTTTCAAGATTCACTCAAAGAAAGAATGTAGCATGATCTATTTCAGAACTACAATACATGAAGCAAAATGTATAGGTATCATATGGTTGGTTGGCACAACTTTTTCCTTGGTGGAGACCTGCTAGCTGTTACGTTTTTCCCTAGCTACTACGCTTTCTCGACCTATGCTTACCTTTTGCCTTGCACCTTCTGCCTTGAACTCTGTCGTCTCGCTGTTCGAGCCCCGCCCAACAATATCTTTTACCTCTGTATTACTCATAACGTTCCTAAACATTCGATCGACTTCCATGCTTTGTAAACGCTGACTCACCATTGTTCCCCAGCGTTCTACCAAGTTCTACATCTGACTCATCCTTGTTCTATGGTATTCCATCCGGTTCTATTCGATTACCACGGCTCGCCTATTTAAACCGTAGCACTCGACTTGTAACACTAAGCTTGATCTTCTCAATTCAACGAGTTCTTGCGGACTTTGTCTGACTACCTCGCCTCAGTCCTTGTCCCACCCTTCGCTTCCACAGCAAGGGCAGCCCTCTAGTAGCACCACGGCTAGAGGTTCTTCGCGTCGTCCAAGCTTCTGGCCCCCCAGTCCACTTGACTCCTTTGAGATCACACCTAGCCTACGGCAAAGTGTAACAAAAGATCAAGCTTCTATCTCGTGCGGACTACCTCCGTTGTAGCTCCAATAACCCCTTGATTCTCGAGCGTGCTCTTCGTGAGCAGATCCCTCGAATCCTTGAACCACCATTGCGTCCCAGCGACCCACCATCGATCCTCGTTGGTCTAGACCACGAGAACCCCCGCCCACTGACCTATCTGAGTCAGAAGCCCCCCAAGATACTGCATCATCCCCGGATACCAACCCGGACCTAGACCTTGATACTCTCTTCGGACCCGAAAAAGAACTCACTTTTCGACACCAATTCTCCTCGGGGCTCACCATCCCTAGGGAACTGACTCCGCCCTCACCTACCCCTCGAGCTCGCAACCCTCCACCGTTTGGAGGATTTCCACTCTCCTACCCACCCCCGACCCCTCCTCCGCAACCCACCATGCCCGCTGCAGCAACAACCAAACCCACCGAACTTCGCCTCGGGACCCCCGAGGACTTCGATGGATCCTTTGCCAAAGCAGAAGATTGGCTCGGGACCGTCACCTTCTACCTCGCGGTTAACTCTGAGGTCTATGACACAGACGCCAAGAAAGTGGCCTATGCGCTATCTTTCATGAAGAAAGGATCGGCCAAAGTTTGGGCCGCCACCTACCGACAAAAGATCCTTGCTCAGGCCACGCTTAACCTCGGAACCTTTGCTGACTTTTGCGACTCTTTTTCCAAATCCTTCGTACGAAAGGACACCATCGCCTCCAGCCTTCATTGGCTCGCCACGACCAAAATGGTCAAAAACAAGCACAGAGATTACTCACCTTCCCTCACCAAATACACCGCTCGTTTCCAAAACCATGTCGCTATTTCCAAGGTCACCGATGCCAACGTCCTTATCAGCTACTACGCTATAGGAATCCCAGAGCCCCTCATGTGGAAGATTCAGAGTATGGAGACCCCCCCCCCCGACAAGATCAAAGATTGGTATACCAAGGCCGCCCACTTCGCCGCTATGAAAGAACGAGCGAGAGACCTAGCAAAACGAGGAAGCAGGAAGGTTTTCCACAGATTCCATTCTACCCCGAAAACCGCTTCCCCCGATCCTGACACTATGGACGTAGATGCTGTACACACCACCATCCCCAAACTCACCCCCACCGAACGAAAGTGATGCATCGAGAATAACCTTTGCTTCCACTGTCGGGAAGGGGGCCACCTTTCCACCAATTGTCCTAGATTCTCCAAGGGAAAGAAACCAGCGGTCAAAGCGGTAACCACCTCTGACATTCCAAAGTTGGAAGAAATCCTGGACGACACCGACGAAGACGAGGACGGAGTAGCGGTCAGAAGAGTTTCCTTTTCCCAGGGTTTTTAAAGTGGGGACCTGCCACAACGTCTACGTCCCCTAGTGCTTCAGTATCTGTAACTTCTACTACGAACTCCATGCAAATCCCAGTACAAGTTATTATTCCCTTGCACACCTTGCAAACCGTTGAAACTCGAGCCCTGATTGATAGTGGAGCAGACGTCTGCTGTATTGATTGGGGTTTCGCTAAAAAGCACAAGATTCCCCTGACCAAACTCGACCACCTGGTCTACGCCAAGAACGCCGATGGGACCATTAACGCCAAAGGGACCATCCGATACACTGCCAACCTCTTTGTCTCCACTAAAGGCCTCGTTCACCAAGTCACCTGCCATGTTATGCATCTAAGCAAGGATAACCTATTCCTTGGAATCCCCTGGCTACAAAAGACCAACCCAACCATCGACTGGGTAAAGAGGACCCTTCGAATTGCCGAAACCACTGACGAGTCAAAACTCCTCTTCTCCCTCCATCAAGGAGCCTACTTATGACAGGAAAAACTCCTCGTTCCTCCTCGACCCCCACCACGTCATGTTTTCGTCAATTCGGTCCAGGACGAATGCTTGTACGCCTATAACGGATGGGAGGACGAGTGTGACTTCTTAACCCGAGCTCATGACCAATATACCATCAATCGAATCATTCGCTGTGGGTCACGGTTTGTCCCGGCCCCCGTAATCTCTCGACTTTCCATTGCATCCAGCCTCGCCCTCTCCCCCGATGCGCCAATCGCTTCCCCCCTTCCGGAGGAGTACATTAGATATAAGGAGGTCTTTGCCAAAGAAGCTGCAAACGTTCTTCCCCCATCCAGGCCCTATGACCACGCCATCAATCTCAAAGAGGACTTCGTTCCCCGTATTGCCAAAATTTACCCCCTCTCGGCCGAAGAACGACAAGCTACAGACAAATTCATTGACGAAAACCTAGCCTCGGGTAAAATCTCTCCCTTGAAATCCCCCCAAGCCTCACCCTTCTTCTTCGTTAAGAAGAAAGCCCAACCGGGGCAAAAGCCTGGCTTACGACCTTGCCAGGATTACCGACGCCTAAACGAGCAAACCATCTGGGATGCCTACCCCCTTCCCCTCCTTCAGGACTTCATGGATCGGATCCGGGGAGCAAAAGTGTTCACTAAGATGGACGTCCGTTGGGGTTATAATAACGTCCGCATCAAAGAAGGTGACCAGTGGAAGGCTGCCTTCATCACACACCGAGGGTTGTTCGAACCTAACGTCATATTCTTTGGGTTAACCAATTCTCCCCCCACATTCCAACGGTTTATGAACGACTCATTTCGAGATCTCATCGCGGAAGGGTGGTTATTCATTTACATGGACGACCTCCTTATCTTCTCCCCAGATCAGCGAACCCATACTGAGCGAACCCACCGGGTCCTGCAACAGATGGAAGAGCTCCACCTTCACCTGAAACCCGAAAAGTGTTTTTTCGACCAAGACGAAGTCGAATACCTGGGGATGATCATCCGCCTGGACGAGATCGCCATGGATCCCACTAAGTTAGATGGGATAGTGACAGAATCTAGGAGAAGGCAGGAGTTGCCCAATACTCAGCCGCTGCCTAAGATGGGCGAAAACGACTATATTCACCTAGGAGAAGGCAGGAGTTGCCCAATACTATAGTACATTAGCTAGGAATGAAAAACTAAGTGAAAAGTAACTCACCTCAGCCGCTGCCTAAGATGGGCGAAAACGACTGAGGTACTGGTGAGTAGGGTAAGTGTATATATACTATGGGCAGAGGTACACTCGTATTATGTTACCAGCAATGAGTCTAAAAGAAGACTAGAAGATATGACAATGATGCTGTAAGCAGAGTCTAAAAGGTTAAGCGGATATGAAAGTCATACAACTGTAATGGTTCCGAAGGTTCCGCTCTTCCGAGTCGGAAAGAGCGCGGGAAAAAATCTCGGGACTGGTTCCGGAACAGTGTTCCCGGAACCTGGTGCTTCCGAGTCCGGAAGAGCGCGGGAAAGTTCCGGAAGTGGTTCCGGAACAGTGGAACTTGGAAGTGCTGAAACTGTTTGACTTTAAGGTTGGATATTGTCAGATAGCCCATTGGCCCATTCCCACCTCTGTGAAGGAGGTTCGGTCTTTCCTAGGCTTCGCCAACTTTTACCGACGATTCATCCCCGACTACTCCACCATAGCCCGACCTCTTATCGATCTCACTAAAAAGTCCACTACTTGGTCTTGGGATGACTCCTGTCAATCTGCATTCGACCTCCTTAAAGCAAGGTTCGCTTCTCAGCCGGTCCTCCGAGTCCCGGATCTCTCCGCTCCCTTCGCTATCGCTACTGACGCCTCCCTCTACGCCTCCGGAGGGATCCTCCTCCAAGCAGATTCTAATGGCGAATGGCATCCTTGCTCCTACCTCTCTCAAAGCTTCGACTCTACTCAGCAAAACTATGATATCCATGACCAAGAACTCCTTGCAGTACTTCGAGCGCTCAAGGCCTGGTCCCACTACCTGCGAGGATCTTCCCACCAAGTCCAAGTATTCACTGATCATAAAAACCTCACCTACTTTCGAGAACCCCACACCTTAAATCGACGACAAGCTCGGTGGTTACTCGACCTTGCTGATTTTGACCTAAAGCTAATCCATGTACCCGGGTCTCAACTTGCAGGTCCTGACGCCCTCTCCCGGCGCATGGACCACTTCCCAAAAAATGCTTCTGACAACTCCCTCATGACCCTACTTCCCCCATCACTCTTCGTCAATGTCATCGACATCGCTCTCTCTTCAAAAATTCGCTCTGCCTCTGCTGCTGACCCATTCGCTTTAACTTTGCTCCAAGCAGTAGACGAAAACATCCCTACCGCATTCCATTCCCGACTCTCTGACTGGCAGAATCGAGAGGGGATACTCACTTACCAAGACCACGTGTACGTTCCCCCCGAAGGAGATCTCAGACGTCAGATCTTACAAAGATGTCATGATTACGAGTCTGCCGGACACCCAGGATACCTCAAAACTCGCCAGTTGGTTTCCACCGAATTCTGGTGGCCCGGCCTAGCATCCTTCGTCCGAAACTACGTAGAAGGGTGTGCGGTCTGCCAACAATGCAAGGCTAACACCCATCCCGGTACCCCGCCTCTAACTCCCATTCCTACCTCTGCATCCCATTCTTTCCAGGACATCACGGTAGACCTGATCACCGACCTCCCTAGTTCTAATGGAAAGGACTCTATAGTCGTTTGGGTTGATCGGGCCTTCAAAGGAGCAATATTCTGTCCCACCACCAAATCCGCCTCTGCAGCAAATATTGCCTCTCTCTACTTCCACAAGATTTACTGACGCTTTGGACTCTTTGATCGTGTTATCTCAGACAGGGGTCCCCAATTCACTTCGGCATTCGCCAAAGAAATGGGGCGTATCTTGAACTACGACCTCCGCTTATCTACTGCCTACCATCCCCAAACTGATGGCCAAACCGAGCGAATGAATCAAGAACTAGAAACTTATCTCCGGATCTTCTGCGGGGACAACCCTACCTCATGGACAGAACTTCTGACTTTCGCCAAATTCGCCCATAACCACCACCCCCACTCCGTCACCAACCAATCCCTGTTCTTCCTCCAAATGGGCTACGAACCCAAACCCCTTCCTTCCGTTCTCTCTCCCTCCAATCTCCCCGCCATAGAACTCCGCCTCTCCCAACTTGCCAAGGCCAGGGATGAAGCCAGGGCTGCCCATGAACTCGCTAGAGCGACCATGGCCTCTTGAATCCAGCAACATTTCAAACCCTTCGCCCTAGGGGATAAGGTCTGGTTGGAAGCCAGGAACCTCCACCGCCTTCAAAAGGACCCTAAGTTCCTCCCGAGACGCGAAGGACCATTTGAAATTGTTAAGGTTCTCTCCCCCATCACTTACCGACTGCGTCTTCCCAAGACCTGGAAAATTCACCCCGTTTTCCACGCCTCTCTTCTTTCCCCTGCCAAGGAAACTCTCGTTCATGGTCCAAACTTCCCCTGGCCCCCTCCTGACCACATAGGCCCTGAAGAAGAGTACCTCGTGGATCGAATCCTCCGTCATCAGGGACCCCCATCCCGACGGCGTTTCCTGATCCGATGGAAAGGGTACATCACAGAAGACGACTCCTGGGAACCTGAGCGGAATCTAAAAAATTCCAAACTCCTCCTGCTCGCCTATAAAAAGCGTCACCCCAAGGACTTTCCTCTCCAGTCAGCTTAACTACCCACCAATGACACCCCACTACACCATGCCTTGCTCTGATGTCCCCGAACTCATTCTTCCTGTACCCCCCAGACTCGGTGGTCCACCGCCTCCTGAGTCTGTTACTGATTCTGTCATTGACTCTATCTCTTCTCTCACCGTCTCCGACAGTTCTGACGGAGAGGTTTACCCCAGTCCAACTCCTCAGCCTCACCAGCCTACTCCTCCTTCTGTGTCTACTAGCATCTCAAGTGTTTCTCCTTCTCCTTCCTACTATACGCCTCCTTCCGTTTTGAACCCCCATGCCATGATTGTTGATGATACCTCCTCCCCCACCTCTCGCGTCGCTACCCCGGGTTGGGGAAGTCGACCTATCATCTCCATTCCCGAACTCGCCAAACCCCCCGTCCGCCTTGCTGCCTACCTTGGCACCATTGAGGCCGTAGACCTACCCGAACACGCCCATCAGGTATGCCCTGACCTCCCCACTGATGCTGAGTCCCGCACCCTCCTCCGGTTCCTCTGCGACCCCAGGTATGCCGTCCCTATCGGCACACACCTTGACTATGGGTCGGCCCTCCACTCCCTTTACCTTGCCACCCTTCAGGTCGCCCAGCTTACTGCACTAGTACGCACCCCCTCCGCCTCCGCCAATGCCAACGCCACCTTCCGTAACCATACTCTCTCTCACATCCAAATGGAGTTGGAGACCCAACTCCTCCTCGCCTTCTATCAGCTCGGTATGCTAGATTTTATGCGCGACTTGGACAGATATCTTCAGGACCTCGCGCGTTACACCCACCTCGGTACTGCCTCGGTGTCCACCCCCTCAGCATCCTCCTCCACACTAAACTCAGAGGAGCTCGACGTCGTCGAACGCATTGAAGCCTGATGGACTGGCAACTTCGGCAACACCCCCCTTCCCTCTTCTCACCCCCGGTTTCATGAGGCCTGTTTCCAATGCCACCGCCTTGGTCACCAGCATGTCAACTGTGGGGTCTATCAATGCCCGATATGCCGCTGTTTCCGTCCCGGCCACTCTCAGCGGCAGTGCCCTCTGCGCCGCGCTCCTCTGCCGCCCTCGCTCTCTACCTCTCCCACCTCCTCACACTCGTCACACCCTTCCTCCCCCCATCGTTCCTACCACGGCCCCCGCCACACCCGCGGGACTCAGCGTATGGTCCCCAACCGCCCTCGCCGCCGCTCCCATTCTCCAGACTTGGACTCCGGAGTGGACAACGACGTTTGGGACGACACCGCCTTCGCCAATGTAACCGGTTCACCTGCTATGGGGGCTTGTGACCTGTGAAGTGTCTGCGTCGGTGCCTTGACCCTCGTGGGGGGGTAATGTTATGTTTTTCCCTAGCTACTACGCTTTCTCGACCTATGCTTACCTTTTGCCTTGCACCTTCTGCCTTGAACTCTGTCGTCTCGCTGTTCGAGCCCCGCCCGACAATATCTTTTATCTCTGTATTACTCATAACGTTCCTAAACATTCGATCGACTTCCATGCTTTGTAAACGCTGACTCACCATTGTTCCCCAGTGTTCTACCAAGTTCTACATCTGACTCATCCTTGTTCTATGGTATTCCATCTGGTTCTATTCGATTACCACGGCTCGCCTATTTAAACTGTAGCACTCGACTTGTAACACTAAGCTTGATCTTCTCAATTCAACGAGTTCTTGTGGACTTCGTCTGACTACCTTGCCTCAGTCCTTGTCCCACCCTTCGCTTCCACAGCAAGGGCAGCCCTCTAGTAGCACCACGGCTAGAGGTTCTTCGCGTCGTCCAAGCTTCCGGCCCCCCAGTCCGCTTGACTCCTTTGAGATCACGCCTAGCCTACAGCAAAGCGTAACACTAGCAGTGATGTCTTGTAAATTATATCAGAAGATGATACATCTCAGGATAAAAAAATAAAAACTACTCACTGCTTCCTGACTGCTCAAACCTCTTCATGTCACTGGTTACCAACTGTGTGGTCATAGATGTGGAGGTCACAAGCTTGACATGGGTTGCAGATGGTTGAAGGGCCTGCTGCTGGGACCTTTGATATCACAACATGCACATTTACTGTTATTGGTGTGTTCACAGTAGTTGGGACTTGAGGCATTACAGCAGAAGATTTCAATGCTATCACTGAGGTATCCCTCAAATGGACAATCTTACTGGACAACTGTTTCTCCTTTTCACCTTCACCTTCACCTTCTTTGCCTTCTTGACCTTCTTCACCTTCTTCACCTTCT
>JBBPSV010000083.1:0-35965 GCA_038093795.1 Retiboletus fuscus
ACCCTTTCCATGACATGGCTGTTTTATAAGGAATGTATCTCAATGGTATGTAAACTGAATCACATGACCTAGGGGGCATATTTGTAGCCAAGAGTGAGTACTATTTATAATCCCACCAAAGCTAAGCGAAATTCCCACAGTGTCTGGCAGTGTGCTTCGTGCACTGCTGTCAAGGTTAGTTATGGAAAGGGTTTTTGAGGTCACTGTATACTTGGGCCATAGAAGGTTATGGAACTCTATGGAACGAGCGGGGAAACAAGGAACTAAAAGAGATATGACTCGGGAAGCGTAAAGACTCGGGTTGAGTCAAGACGAGTCATATCCGCTGCGGATCTGTCGATCAGAAGCAGCTGTCAATCAAAGATTATCATGAAATGGAGAAGTGGTCGGAACGACCCGAAGCAACAATGACAGCAGAGTCATTATTCAGAAATGAAACATATGATACGGTCTGTGGGATAACGACCTACGTGCCGGACGGAAGCTGTCTGGGTAACGCCAGATGAGATAGGTAGCGACCTATTGAGACTAAGCTAAGCAAAGAAAAGAAAGAAATGAATGGGGCCAGGTCAAGTCATAACAATCGTTGCTAATTCATTCCTAGGTCAATTAGAAGAGACATGCTTACAGTCCTTCATCCGAAATGCAAGGCTACGACACTGGCTATCCAAATCCGAATGTCCCCCTGCTGTAAAGGAACTTCAAGCTTTGTGCAGTAGGTATATACTAGGTGATGTCAGGGATGAGTCTATGTTTTTACAGGATGAATCCCCTACTCTCCAATCTGTTCCAGCTGATCTTCAGCCACTAACTTCAAGCAGTTGCTTGGCATTCCATGCTTGATTTCAGATTGATGGAGCAGTTTACAGCCGATGCTCAACCCATATGGGCAATAGCCTCATCTCGTTTTATCCTGAGGGTGATATGGATTCAGTTCCTGGTTCCATCAAGTATATATTTGAAGACAAAGGATGTGTCTGGTTTGCTGTTCAGCGCCATCTTCCTGCAAGCAAGGATGTTGTCAACCCCTATTGCCATTACCCTTATTTTCCGGCTTGAGTTTACTCAGCTCACCTATCTGATAATATTGAGCTTGTTTCCCCCTCTCGAGTGATGTCACACGTGGTTCATTGGGGCTTATCCGAGGAACTTGTCATTATTTTGGCATTGATGATGGTGAGTTCAAAGATTTCCCAGTTCTTGCTGTATACTGATGCACCTCGAGGAAACTTCATGACTCTCTGCATCAGAGATTACTATAGTTTGGAATCTGGCTCTCATTGTCATACCTGTACCTAAATTCCCAGCTATTACCTTTTTTTGGTGTGGTGATCATGTAGGATGAGGGCACTACTACACTATGCAGAGAAGTGACAATCTCAGTTGTTGATAACACTGCTAAGGAGAAACTATGATTACTATGCTAATGGCACTGCAACTTTTGCGAGACCAAAGTCTGACCTGGATTTATTATGCTGGGTAATTATCGCCCATACATCGCCTGATTATCACCCTGCCATCAGTCACTTGATGCCCATTTGCTTTCAATGACATGTAATATTTTAACTTTTCATACACCTTTTGTCATGCAGATAATATAATATGGTTGCAACAATAACAGTTGTGACATAAGGTTGACTTTTCTGGGGCTGCGAAAATAATAACTGCAAGCTCCTGTATGAAATATAACCTTAAATCGAATATTTTGATCAGTGAACAGTTAAGATTTCAAATTAGATTTTCCCATTATCGAAATTTTAGTCTACAGTTACAGTGCTTTGCAATTCTCTGCGGAAAATGCATTGCAGAAAACTCATTGGCTAAGGATTGCCGAGGCAGGACCCCAAAGCCGTTGTCACACATGTGATTTGTGTGACATGCGGTAAGTAGGGTCTCTTTGCCTGCACCATGTCGCCGACACCGGAGCCCACTCAGCATGAAAAAGTCCATATATTCAATGTATCCCTGACTGTTTACACTCTCCTCAAGAAGTCCGCTACTAGGAGTGCTCACAGAGTGGCCACTATGAAGGAAGAAAAGTTGGTCAAGGTCAAAGAGTTGCCCTTCACTATCAATGAGGACAACTACATTGATTTTCTGACCAGTCTGCTTGAAAAACATGGACAGGAGCAGTACAAGGTGTCAGAAAAATGTTGCTTCCCATTCAAGTACATGCCGCCGAAGTGGAAAGGATCAGTTCTTTTTTTATATATCTTTTCGACACCCTAACTTGTCTGATGTGTACTAGTCAGTGCTCTGGTGATGGAATGGACATTGACAATGAGTGTGACTACAAAGAAATGGTACAAAAAATCCATGAACATGATGCTAGTAATACAAAGATATTTGTTGATATGAAGGATGTTGAGCTGGAGTGTATTGTAAGTGAGCATTTTCTTGACACTGAGGACAGCGCAGATATCTGTGACGGAGCGGCCTTGTTCGTAAAGAATAAGAATCTGGTATTTTGTGTCGTTGGGGACAGTGTGAGTTGGCATGATGTGGGTGACGGTCAGAAGGCAAGCATGACACACTGCCCACAGCTCACTCACTGAGACGAGTTCGGGGTCCTGGCATCGGCAATTCCTAGCCGACGAGTTTTCTGCAATGCATTTTCCGCAGAGAATTGCAAAGTGCTGTAAACTGATGCGAAATGTTTTAACTATGATTAAAATTAATTATTTTGTTCAACTCATAATGTTTATTCACATAAAATATTCTGAAATCCCTTCTGAAATATCTTTTGACGTGCTCAAAATATTGGAAATCCCGATGTGTGATGCGGCTCTGCTGATAAGAAGCCTCCTTCTCCCCACCCTCCTTCTCCCACATTCGCGACCACTCTCGCGGAGGGTCGCTGCCGCATACCCCTTGTGGTCACTGCTCGTGCCAACTCGCTCTGTCTGGTAAGTGAGTGGTAGTTCACCTAAACGGCCCTGGAAGGGCGGCGGTAGGCGTATACTAGCGGTTAAGCCCCCTGATGAGAGCTTTCGCAGGCTCGCACACTAATCTACCTCTACGGAGCACTTCGCACTCCTTAGACCCCCCAATTTACAAACACCGCATTTTCGTCTTCGGGCACGGCGATACGCCGCTTCAAGGTAGCGCGAGTTTCAATGGTCGGGGGCGGACTCGGAGACATGGATGGAAAGTTGAGGGGAGGACTCGTCCCAAGTTCCGAATCTATAAGTTAGCAATTGCATGTAGATGATCTGGCGCGGTGATTTCTACAAACCAAACGTCAGAACTGATCTGAGGTGCACACATCCCGACAGTGACGCCATGACTACATAATTCCCAGTGATCAGCGGCTCGGAGCTCTGCTATACCCTCGCCGTAGAAAAGCTTCTCAACATCAAAGCGCCCGAACGTGCTAAACGGATTCGGCAGATTTGATGGCGGTCTTCTCACGCAGTACGGACGTTGGTGCTCCACACCTTTCCTTTTGGGCTTCGAGGAGCGCGAAAAACCCAGAGTTTTACGATCGTGTCTCCCCTACTCGTCTCCACGTTCGTCCGGGTGGTGTAGCCTTTAACATCCCCCACGGCCGGATCCTCGAAGACATTCATAGATGGGCAACGCAGTTCAGTTCACGTTGAATGAGTTCGAGAGAGTCATGACTGGTAAACTGGATATGAACAGAACATACCATAAAGGTTTGAATTGAAAAGAGGAGAGACATGATAGCAAGATCAAACGTAGGAGCGAAATAAGTTACTGATCTGCAAGAGTGACACCACAAGAAAAAAATGTCAATCAAGCTCCAGCGAGCGCCCTCTTTCCCTCGCCCCGCACAAAACCATATAGAGTCTTGATGCGAGGTCGATAGATCTCCACACGTCTGAGGATCACGTCGAGTCTCGAAAACAACCCTCGACGCTTTCACGCTTCTCGCTGCCTCTTCACACGACCCCGACCTTCGCTGAACGAGGAAGTGAGCTCAACACGGCACTAACCAGAAAAACAAAAACGCACGCAAACGACCGATTTTTTCGTTTCCGGCTCTCCTTTTTCGTCGCGTTCCTTGCCAACTTGCGTTTCGCAGCCGCTTCGGGGTGCGTCGTCGCCTGCGTCAACACCGCGTTCATGAGCATGTACATATGTATGTATGGCGGGGAACCCTGCGAACGAGAGACGTACCTTGGTCACCCGTGCAACCCGTCGTGCCTGCTGCACGCTCACCGCCCCCTGTCGAATCCGATTGTACGCGTTCGCAAACACCGTCGTGCCCACTTTGGCTTGGACGAGATCCTGCAACTCGATCGCCGTCGCCTTGAGCTCCTCTAGGTATCCCAGGGGATGTCAGGACCGCGGTGATCAAGCAGTGTGAACGCCAACGTACCCATCCCAGAATCCCGAATCGTGTCTTCCTCAGCGATACGGTAGACGGGCGTGAGGATGTGTGGCAAGAATCGTTCGACCAGCGTCGCCTCCATAAATGACGTCATCGCTGCAAAGAAACGCAACACCGAGAGCGGCGAGAGAGCCCAGTTCGCCTGCGATTCATAATTCGAGAATACATCAGCGCACGGCAGGCAAATCGTCAAGAAACAGTTGCACTGAGGACAGAGTAAGGGCAAGAACCACGTACCGGAGCGGTCGATTTGTTTCGTCGCGCGATCTGTGCAGATCGAGCTTGATACGACAGCTTGGAGAAAAGCCAGGGAAGCGCGTCCGATCGTCCCTTCTTCGGATTCTCCCCGTCAAGGTCCCCATCCGCCTCTTCGCCTTGCCCCTCGTCCTCGTCATCGTCACCACTTTCGTTCTCTTTCCCGTCAACACCGCTCCCAGCCGACAACCGCGCCACGAACCACTTGCCCACAAAGAACAGATTCTTCACCGCCTGCAACGCCACGGTAGCCTCCAGATTCGGACTCTTGAGCAACGCACCCAACTTGTCTGCGACGTCCCTCATACCCGCATGTGTCAACACCGCCGTCCATCCCTCCGTACCCTCCGCCGTCGTAGATGCCGCAAAGAGGACCCCGAGCGACCTGCACGCTGCGCTCCGTACCCACGCATGTGGGAAAGCGAGCAGCTGCACGACGGCCGTCCATCGCACCTTGCCGGGCTCTGTCGTCGCCTCTGGAAATACCCGCAGCACTTTCGCCAGCCCTTGTAGCATCTGGTAGATCGTATGCCATCCCCCATCCAGACCCTCCTCCACGTCCTCATCTACGTCCATCTCGCCTTCCCCTGCCCCGGAAGGCAATGCACAGCTGCTCTCCGCAACAGCCCCAAAGTCCTCCAAAATCACATCGAGATACGGTGCCGCCGCGCGCTGCAACGCATCCACGACGAGCCCATAGACTTGCACCGCGACGCTTCGCAAGGTCCCCTTTTCCTTCTGCACCGCCCACGCGTGTAAATGTAGCATGACAGTTCGCTGTAGTAATTGCTGCTCCTGCTCCTGTAGTCGTCGCACGAGCACCTGAATCACCTCCGCAGCAGCCACCCGGCACGACTTCTCCGCATCGTTCGCCACGCACAGCACGAGCGCGACAAACAGCATCTCTGCATGTTTGGTCATCAGACCCACGTCGAGCTTGGTGATCAGCGCTCGGAGGAGCTCGAGGACGCTCGATCGGCCCGAAGCGTGCTCGTACGACAGGTTCCGCGCAAAAAAGGTGAGCGTGGTCTGGAGACGACCCGCGCCCTGCGGGTAGTCGAGCAGGAACTGGAGGAGGAGCGATCGTGCGGATTCGCGCGTGTGCACCGACTGCGAGGTGACGAGGATGGACGACACTGTCGTCATCAGATCGTACAACTCGGGCACGACGAGCTTGCGTGCGACGATCGCGCAGAGTAGGGCGAACACGCTCGCCTGTCGACTCGGTTCTTCGAGGTCGGGTGCGAGGAGCTCGAGGAGGAGCAAGAGATCGTCTTCCTTGATGTTCGAGGTCGGACATTCTCGCAGGATCGTCGCGAGGGATTTGAATGCTGTTTGCGCCACCTCGGACTCGGCACTCCCAACGGAACGGACGATGGCAACGATCTGGCGAGACATGAGTGGCGCTGACGAGGGAACAGCTTTGAGAGGACACTGTAGTATACAAGGGGCGGCCTTGAGAGCGGCAATGATGACGGCCTCCGATTCGGCGTACAGCGTGTTCCCGATCACGTTCACGAACGGCTCCAGTCTCGCCAACAACGACGCATCCTGCAGGTCAAACCGCGACCGTCGATAGGCAGTCGTGAACAGATCCAATCCGAACACGACGAAACTGATCCAAACCCCATCAGCCCCGACGAGCATAACCGCAAACGGCACAGACCGACATACCGATACGAATTATGTGCGTAATGATCGTTGTCGGCGGCCATCTTCCGCTTCGTCTGAACGATGCGATCGTCCTTCCGCCCTCTGCCTTTCGTCGACGTCGCCTTCCTATCCGCCTCCTGTAAAAACTTGGCGTTCTGGCTGACGAGCGTGTGACACAGCACCAACAGCTCTGGCGGGTTCAGCCGCGCGTTCGCATTGAGCCCACTCGCGATCCGCCGAAGCACCTCGTCCACCTGCTGCATCGGCTTCAACGAATTCGTCACCTCCATGACAGACCTGAGGGGCAACAGCAGCGCGCTGATCCGAGTCGGCGATACATACCGCGCGGCGAGCGCAAAGCAGTCCAAACCCTTTGACGCGCTCCCCTTGACCTCGCGCATCTTGGTCTTGAAGTCCTCGTGCTGAACGTCCTTGCCCGACTCGCCGAACACGACTTCGGAGGCAACGTGTGCGATATCGTCAATGCACCCGTCGAGGTCGTCAAACGCGGCGTCGGCGCGGTCAGGGGAGGTGACGTAGGTCAACAACGCGTGCGTTACGTAGGCGAGCACGTGGAGTTGCGGACCGCGCAAGAGTGCCGCTCGCAGCTCGCGGAGGGCCAGTGGAAGGTACGCAGGACCCAACGCGACAGCGATCCGACACATCGTCTCACGAACGAGGTCGCGCGTCTCCTGAGATCGACTACGCAGCGCCTGACTCAACACCGTCAACAGCTTCCTGGTCTGCGCTTCCTTGGCACTGGCTGGGAGATGCAACGCAACCTTGGCGATCCCGAGCGCGACGGGGATACGAAGGCTGTCCTCGTTCTCGTCCCGGTTTTCCAGGTAGCCGAGTAACGCTGGGAGCAGACGCACGTTCACGGCGTCGGATACTTTTTTGACGTCCGCAGAGGGAATGACGGCTTGCGGCTGGATCTCGGTCGTGATCTCCTCCCCTCCCAGCGTCTCGTCGTCGACGATGACTGTAGCGTCGGCTTCCTGAACCGCCTCCTCCATCGAAAAGTGAAAGTTTTCGAGCAGGGCCACCAGCGTGCGCACGTGCACGCGAACGGCGTCGTCCTTGTTCTTGGCGTTCCGAAGGTACTTTTGAACTAAACCGTGGTACGCGGACCACTGGAGCTGCTTCGCGATCCGGCCCAGCGTAGTGATCGCCTCGGCCACGAGCAAATGGTCGATCGAGGCTGTCGACACGATGTAATGCTCCACGAGCGGCACGAATACCTCCATCAACGTTCTGCCTCGCAAATACCCTCCCTCGCATTGCTCGCCGAGTCGCCAAAGTGCTCTCGTCCGTCGGTGGATCTGGATGTGGTGGATGTTGGTGAAGAAACTGGCTTCGTCGTCGCCGCCTGCGAGCAAGGGCCGCATCTCCTGAAGTGGCGCGATACGTTCGCATTTCAGTACGGCGTGTGCGAGGACGCCGAGCGCTTCAGCACGGACGAGCTCCGTCTTGGATCGCAACGCGTTCTTGAGAGCGGGAAGGACGGTGCGGACGAGAATAAGCTCGGCTTCGGCCGCAGACGGCGCATCGGAAGCAACGATCCCGACGAAACGACGGAGCGTGAACGCGGCGTTGTTGCGAATCGCGAGTTCTTCTGGGTCTTGAATGAAATGCAGCGCGTTGTACAACACCGGCAACCAATCGCGAGGAGATAGGGTGAGGTAGCGCTCCTCGTTGAGCGTCATGAACGCGGCGAGTCGACGATCGAAATCCGGTTCATTCACCCGTCTCGTAGAACATGCGTTGAGGGACGCCAACAACGACGCGAGACCTCGAAGATCCGGGTGGAAGACCGCCAGTCGGTCAAACGTCGACGTGAGCGCGATCCGAGCACCGTTCGAACGGAACGCGAGGAACGAGCGAGAGAGCAGCTCGTGAACGCTTCCAAAGGTGGGCGACGTCGGATCCGACAACTCGGGTACGAGCGCAAACAGGTTGTTCAGGATCGTCAGCAAGTGGACCTTGGTCTTTTCGAGGACCACTTTGCCTGGTTTGCGCAACAACGGCGAGAGCAGGCCCACGAGGACGGACGCCTGCGCAGGGTCGGTGATGTGATGTGCCACTTGTGAGAGCACGCTGATCTGCCGCTGGGCGAGGGGACTCGACAAGTGTTGGTCGCCCTTGGTCCGCTCGACGAGCGTCGTTAGATTCCCCAGCAAGATCGAGAGATGTGGCTTCACGACGCGTTCTGCGATCGCGTCATCCTCGGACGAAAAGGCGAGCAAACGATCGACGATGTCAAAGACGTGAGTCAAAACGGCAGGCTTGACGTTGGTGGCGACCAAGCAATCCAACACCTTGGGCAGAACACGATCATCGTAATCCACCAGATAACGGACGTACTCTGGTCGAGAGGCCCACAGGTAGAACACCTCGAGCAATGCTGACGGCGCTTGCGTGTTCTCTTGGTCGAGGAGAGCGAGCCGCGGGGAAATGATGGCGTCAAAGGACGCTCGGAGGTAACGCGAGTAGTCGAACGAGACGGGATTACGGAAAAAGTCGGCCAGCCGCCGGAGCCCGAGTCGTCGAATGGCGCGCGTCATCCCGGTCGTCGAACCCTCGTCGACCTTTGCATCAGTATCTTCTCGATCCTCGTCCTCCTCGTCTTCTTCTCCTTGTTCTTCGCTAGCACCGCCTCCAGCTGGCACCTCGATCTCCTTCGACCCTCCTATTCGGGCCTGTGCGGACGCAACGAGACTCAGGGCAGTCCCAAGAAGCGCAGGCCAGTGCGATACCACCCTCGGCCCGAGATGCCTCAGCACGTCGCCCAGCAGGTTCAAATACCCGACCTGCTGCTTCGGCGACGCGCTCGACGGCACCTCGACCAACACGCATTCCCCATCTCGCCACGCCCGACTGCTCGACCCCACCGGTCTCAGCATCAGGTCGACGAGGCGTTCGAGCTCGTCCTCCGAGCACACGGCGAGCGCGCTGAGCACGGCTGCTCTCCTGTCCCCTCCTCGCGTGCGTCCCTTGCGCTCGAGCATGATGCCAAAGAGTAAACGGATCGTCGTGTCCACGAATAGGGGTCGGTCTGTGGCGTCCAAGGAAGCCAAGTCGAGATGCGCGAGTTCGTCCCGCCACAACGTATCGTCCAGAAAATGCCGAAGCGTCTCTTCGTGCCTTACGAGGCTGGGAGGTTTGTACGTCAACACGCAGCTGAGTGCCACCGTTTGTAGCGTCCGGTCGGGGTGGGATAAGAGGGAATGGTAGAGGGCAAAGAGCATTTCTGTAGAGTGGAGCGCCTTGGGGTTCGCGAACTTGCTGAACAGCGTGAGCCATGCGTTCAGTTTGTACCGGGGAAGACTCGAAATGGTGTCGTCATCGACCGCCATCGACAGGAAAAAGGGCACGAGCTCGCGGTTGTGCTTCTCTGCAAGCGACGAGCACTGTCCGAGCGTAGATAGCAATTGCGCCTCGAACGAAACAGGATCGAATCGGTCCGAGGGTGTCTGATCCTGTTGGAAGACAAATCTCGAACAGACCCTTTGAAGACCGGGAATCCCACACTCACCAAGATGATCGCTTTCCGGTCATGATCCCGGTCAAGCCAGCTCGATATCACGTTCCTCATCTTATGCGCCGCACCATCTCTCCACGTCCGTTCCTCTTCCCAAGGGTCGTCGTTCGCATCCTGCCGGACGTTCTCGTTCAACCACTCGGGAAGTCCGCGAGCTTTGGCCACGTTCATGACCGCCTGCAACTCGTCAAAGAGACACGCCCAAACAGAATCCCCGAATCGCTTTGCCAAAGACGAGAGTGCCTCAGCAGCCGGCGACCACAACGGTCGCAGATTGACCTTGAGCTGGGCTACATAGGAACGTTCAAACGCATTCGAGCAGAGGTGAGACGGAAACTTACAGATCAACCATCGAATACAAAGGTCTGTGGCCAGCGGTTCATCGTCCTTGATCACCTGTCCGATACGACCAATTCGCAGCACCCGTTCGCGCGCTCCTTGTACGTCTAGGGAAACTTCCTCCCCTTGCAAACACCGTTTCAGTACGTCTTGCTCTCCCGGAGATGACTTCACCAGCTTCGAGGAAAGGATTTTGAGTGCGCTAAGACGCAGCGATCGCGAATGCGAGATAATGCACGTCCGCAAGTGCAAGTATAACTCCGAGAACGACAAGGCGTGTGGTGTCGATGGACTGGCGAGAATCGTTGTCAACATACCCTTCTACGGAGAGGAACCGGTCGACTTACCTCGATTGTGCGAGTCCTACCAAACCGCTTAGGGCACACTGAGACCACGCCCACCGTTGCACCACCGTCCTAGTCCACCCAGCCAAATCGACCTGTTGTCTCCACGATACGTTCTTCGACTTCGCAAGGGTGTGCATGCACGTCGATAAGACCCAGGCAGCGTTTACGTGGGACGCGTTCCATGCGTCCTCTGGGTCGGGTGCATCGAGCATGCGTTGGATCATCCCTACCAATAAACCCGGCATCTTTTCGACGTACACCGACAACGACAGAAGGTGACGCAACTCGTCTATACCGTCCGGGCTGAGCTCCCAGTGAGACAATCGTTCAGAAATCCAAGTATCGATGGTTCGTCTCCACACGATGTCCACCTCCCCGAGTTTGTCGCCACGTCTGAGGCTTGCCAGCAAGCGCAACGTCTGTTTTGGTTCCGCGGCGAGGAGATCACCAGTGGACCTAAACAAGGCGGGTAGAGCGACAAGTTTCCAACCACCCCAGGACAGCTCGGCAAGAGTACCGAGGAGCGAAGCACCAAACTTGGGTACTTTGAGAGCTTCCGTGATGAATGTGCGTCCAGCGCTCGTGGCCACGGACATGTCCCCTGTTATAAGGAGCGCAATCGAAAAGTTGAGGAGCGCGTTCTCGATCGGTGGGCAGATTTGAATTTTCGGCAGGACTGAAGCCAGTTGTGATACTTGCGGTACTTTAAACACGGAATCGATAGTAACAAGACGAGACAACAATAAAGACGAAGAAGCTCACGAGACAATCGAGATCCTTGACGTACGCTGCAAACGATACTTATCAGTTGTAATATACGGCGGAGGCGCTCCGCTTCCGCATCATTTGATGGCGATTGACTGACAGCAGTCGAAAGCCGGATTGAGAGTATATCGGTAATGCCAGAGAATTGTTCGGCACCCTTGCAGTGGTGGATGATAGAGGTGAGTGTCCGGCGTAGAAGTGTGTACAGTAAATCGGGGTTGTCGCAGCTCAGATAGCGGTCGATCACTGGTCCTATTATCGAGGGTGAAGTCGTGTGGAGGGTCGAAGAGACAGACTGGGCGTCACAGGATGGGCCATCAGTACACTGGAGGCGCGAAAAATAAGCTACGCTCACTTTGCATGTAAATACGAGCATCCAAGCGCTCGCAGTTTCCACGCCATCGAGGTTGTTAGCCATGAGGAGGACGGCCTTTTCCCGTGCCGAAGTCTTCAAGCGGCGTAGTACAGACGCCCAAACCTCGGCGGCAGCACGTTGTACTTCAGGGCTACATCTCGGTAGTGTAGCGTGGAAGGAGGACCACGTTTGCTGTAAAAGATCCAAATGTATCGATGGCACGAGAAGGTACCTGAAAAGGCCCGACAACGTCGCTAGCAGTGCCGTTAGCACGGGGGCTACGATGGGACGGGGAAGAAATTCGAGGAGTTTCGCTAGTAGGTTAGCATAGACGGGTGACAGGGTTGTACGAAGGTCATGTGACAATTTCTGGAGAAGACTGATGTCGCGTGAGCGAGGAGAATAAGAACGAACGAGAGTCGACATACTCGAAAAGTGCGCGCAACGCTTCGTCATCAGCAGCGTCTACTGCGGTCGTCCATAAATCGACTATGTCTCTCCAGTTGTGCAAGAGGAGCGGCATGGACGGGGAAAGTGGATCGGCCCTGTCGGCGAAGTGAACGAACGACAGAGACAGGTTCAGCTGTCTCCATTGTTGAAGGGATACATGAAAGTGGGACTCGTTGTCCTGAGGTACGTGAGACGCATGAGCAGAGGGCATCGGATGCGAAAACCTACCGCTATGTCGTCGTCAAACCTTGTGAGGTCGAGCACGGACGGCAGGTGAACGTCTCGCAACGATTTCGCATACGATTGATGCTAAGCAGCTCCGTGAGACGTCTAGCAGGGATCGATCGACCGAGACAGACCTTGAATCGTTTCACGCGGTGTACTGCTTCGAGATCTGGATCGTCCATGTCGTCAGCGTTGATGGTCTCTGCTCAACTTTTAGTATGACTAAGCATCCACAAATAGCGACCGTCACCGCTCGAAAATTCTCTCCAAACAGCTCGCCATGTTCTCCGTCGTCTTGCGGGGAGCCGTCCGAACACGCGCGTTCGCACCGCGGTCGGTGCGCTATCTTGCATCCCGAGTGCCGCCCAAGGCAACGTCGCCCGAGCAGCCACCACCGCCCCCGCCCGCAGTGTCAGCAACGACGTCGTCTCTCCCCAGTCTCGATTTCGACCCTGCCGAACGCTTGGAACAGGCAGAAAGCAGGGAGCGCACGGGGGCAAAGTCTTCCAAAGACTCGCTTTCTTCCATAGAGCGGCGCCGACGATATCTGGGAAGACTCTCTCTCGGTTTCTTGGCCATTGCCCTTGGGGTGCAAGTACTCTATCTCGGGCGGGATTGGGAGGCGGAGGAACTTGCAAACAAGAAAATCGTATGTCCCTGATCGGTTCTCTCTTTGCCACGACGCTGACGTCTGGTGGCTTTGATAGAAAATTGAAGATGCACCCTCAGGTCGGTGGGCGCGGACCAAGGAACGATTTACGGACATGTTTGACGTATGTCGCTCTGCACGATATCCCGTGTGGGGTCGGTCGGTATTCACGTTTCCTCCCAGTACTTCAACAAGCCGGCATGGACAGAGCTCCTTCCTCCACCCGCTCCGAGTCCCCACCAGAAACCTTACACGCTTCTGCTCTCGATGGATGATCTACTAATAACGTCCACTTGGGATGTAAGCCACCAACACCGCGATTGCTTGACCGACGAGTAACGTCCTTCATAGCGACAAAAAGGCTGGCGGACAGCCAAACGTCCCGGCGTCGATTACTTCCTTGCATATCTATCTCAGTTTTATGAAATCGTCATATTTACCACGCAACATCATTACGTGGGTGCATCAACTCCACCCGCAAGGCCACCGCTGACTGTGCGGCTTGCCTAGACTGCTCTCCCCATAATCGAGAAACTGGATCCATATAATTTCTTCGTCACGTATAGGCTTTTCCGCGAGGCAACGCGCTCTGTGGACGGCAAGATCGTCAAAGTGAGTTGGCTCATGTCGTACGCTGCTCAGGTCTGAATCGTCTGTTGTTCACAAGGATCTCTCTTACCTCAACCGCGACCTCTCCAAAGTCATCCTGCTTGATACTCACGAAGAGCATACTTCGACACACCCGGAAAACTCGATCGTGCTTCCTAAATGGACAGGGACCCCTGGTGACAAGGGTCTTATCGCTATGATCCCCTTCCTCGAGTGTATGTTTCCCTTTGCCTCATCGTGGCCTGTCGTCCTCATCCTCACCTCCAGCGATCGGCATTTACAAACCTCAGGATGTCCGTCCGATCCTTCAGGCTTACCATGGCAAAGACATTCCCATCGAGTATGGAAAGAAGGAAGCCGAGGCGCGTGAACGTCATATCGCCGAGTGGAAGAGCAAAGGCAGAGGTCGTTCCTCTGCAGGATTCACCATGAGTTCCTTGTTCGGCGTGAGCTCCGAGGTAAGTGCCTCGACCTCCGCCTCGATGCCTCTGTGTTGATGTCTGCTCGTGGCTACAGTCCTCCCACTCGCCCATCCCTCCAACGTACCTCGAACAAAAGCGCGCTGAGGCACAACGTCAATACAACGAAGAACGGGCCTACATCGCCGCTCACAAGGCCGAGTTCGACAAGGTGCTGGAGGAGGAGAGACAAGCGATGGCCAAGGAGATGTCTGGGTCGTTGCTCGGTCTCCTTGATAAGATGGGCAAGAAGCCACAGGATGTGGAGGACGCCAACAAGACCGCTGCAGGTGGTGGCGAGGGAAGGTGACGCACTAGTCGATCGTGGTCGGTGCTGAGATCGCTCCGGTACGTGGCGGAGCAAGATAGAGGTATAGTAGTAGTGACACCCCCCGCTCGTCGTTATCCATATAATCCGCTCTATTGCGGGCCAGTCACCCACACCTTTTGCGAGCCACCTCCGAGTTGAGGAATAGAAGGTGAACTTGGTACAATGCGTAAGGTATAATGCAGACATTTCATCGACGCCACGCGATCTCGGGGCCAGTGAGGCTGCGACTGTCGTATTTGTACCAGTTGCAACATTCTGCCCAATCAGTGTCGCTCATCGAATCCCAACTGGGATGGCTAGGACAGGAATCCATGCGGGAGGGTTCCCCACATGGTACCGCACAGAAACGAATAAATGCAGACGGATACCCCGAAAAGGCCCTAAGTATTCCTACCTTTTTGAAGTTTGCATGGTCAGTAAAATGTGTGCCTTATTTAAATGTGAAGCCAAAACTTCAAATATCTACCAACAGGGCCCTTGTAACTACAACTGTACTTTAGGATAAGGTCAACATTTTGTAAATGATGATACCCGCATGTTATGGATTGAATTCGACTTCCTGGCCGAACTTAATATTACACGCTGGTGGTTTTGGGTTGCGATCAAAAATATCATACCATCGGAACCATTGCATCAGTATCAGTACTCAGCCCAGTGCTCAGCCACCACTCACCTGAGCCCTGCAACTTGAAGTAGCAACCAAGAACATGATCTCAATGATCGAAATCCCTTTCGGAAAGTGGACGTCCATGAACAAGTTTCCCCATGTGCGTCGACGCAAAGTCAATGTCTTTGCTGCGAAGATTCATCAACGCCTTGAGGGAAACAATGGGTGTACTTGCGAACGTGTGCGGAATCGAAGTTCCCAAGAGCTTTTCTCGATTCACCGGCAAGATAAATCCGTCAGGCTCGACAATAAGGTCCTCTTTGCCTTTCAAGTCCTTTGTATATACCCAAAGGAAACGACATAACCGGATATACGTCTCGTAGTCTTTCAGGTAGAGCTGCCCAGCAAACACGCTCAACTCATCCATGAAAGAGGAGGGGGGAATCCACCTATTGAGGACAGGGGGGATGCTGAAGAAGGCAAGGTCGTCGCATGGTTTTATTGACTTTGTGATGCGAGGAGTGTACAGATGGAGGTGAACTTTTTTGCTCGACCGAATATCCGGTAGCAAGCTGTTCACTTCATAAGGGCTTAAAATGACGAGCACGTCGTTGGAATCTCTTTTCTCTCTTCTCGCAGAAACGATCCAGTGGACGGGGCGCAAATAGTCATCCATCTTTCCCGATACTTTGACGGTATCCTGAAAGTCTGTTGTTGCCAAGACAGATTGACTCCAGACATACTCCTCATCAGTAGCTGCAGAGGTTGCACGGAGAGTCTTGAAAACTGGGCTGAAAGCTTCCGAGTTGGTCCGTGAGCCGGAGACATTCAGCCGTTTCGGAATGATGCCGGTCTTGACAAAGTGAGCGACATCTTGGTGGATTGAATGATCCGCTGGTGGTACACTCGAGGGCCGCTCCACTTCTAGTTCACGTTTGACTTCGTAAACGAGCTCTCGCTCCTGTTCTTCGTCTAAACCTGCGGAGGAGAGCGATTTAACCCCAAGATCAATACCGCGCTGACGAATATCCGGACAGGTAAAGAAGGCAGAGTTCGAAGGGTCAGTGCGCGGCTCATAGAGTTCTTCCAACCCCTTGGCTTCCCGTTGTCGCCACTTGTCCGATAATTCTTTCGAGGTCAGTTGGCCTGTACGGAAGCTGGTCCAGGCGGCGTATCGAGATGTGTGATCCACTCCTTGTTGCACCCAGTGAGGTGCCCACCGCTGAATATTGATCCATGTCTCTCGTATGGCCCAGTGTGATATATCCATGGTGTCGATGACGTCCAAAGGGTTATCCTCTTTTCCCGCCGCAGAATGAATACGACGATCAACATCGAGAGGTGCAAAAAACATGACAGAATGTGTGTAGCCGAGCATCCGCATCCGCATGCAACCTACGAGAGACAAACAATTAAAGTAGCGAAGTGAAATGGGATAAGTTATACAGACCTTGAACCAGACGGTCTTTGTTAATCCTAGGGCCCAGTGTGACAGCAGCACGAAACCCGTTTGGAAATTTGATGTCAGTACCACGCGTATGAGCATCATCGAGGTATACGACACATCGATCTAACTGCTGCGCGAATGGTGACGATCGCAGGAGCTGTGCACTGCCGTCTCGTGTGCACACCATCAACTCATCATCCTCGTTGAAGTATATGGCAGCTGAAGCATTGGGGGTGATATCCAGCCATGCTTTGGCCAGCTCGTAGTTCTGAAGGTCGAGCATTTGAGCACCGACATCCAATAGGACACGGATCTCAGGCTTCTGGGCTACCAAGATCTGGAGGAATTCACGAATGTTTCGCTGCTTGCCGTTCTCATTAGCCATGCACATGTAGTGCCTGTTCTCCGGTTGTAGAAGATATGATAGGACCTTTGCGTTGGTCCCCAGCTGATGATCAGGGTCGCGTTGAGTAATATGTATTGGTAATAGATGTCGACCATCGTTCGTTCCTGAAAATCCTGAAAAACATGCCTGAGCCAGCTCTTGACGATCAAGTTACCTTGGCCTCCACGTACCGGTTACCAGATGTTCTTTCTTCTCTGCCAAATCCCAACCTGAACTCGACAACCTTGAAGGAAACTCCTTAGCTTCTCTCGGGAACACGACTCTCGAAAGATAGAAATCGATTGTTGCCCGATTCCGTGAGAACAGAGGAAGTAGAAACCTGTCCCACTGTTCCGACGAATCAATGTTGACACCAGTTATGGTCCGCAGAAATTCTGGCACAGCGGGACAGGCTCGAACCCAGAGGTCATAGTCCAGGGATGGGTCATGCTGCCCAAGCAAAATTTGACAAGAAAGCTTTAGCTGTTCTTGACTGAGACCACCGTAGTAATAAGAGAGGCAGGTGAGGATGATGGCGACATCTGGATGACCAAACTCGGCCCTTTGTGCTGGGACGTCTTTTGCTCTATATGGGACTGCAAGCATAGTACGTTCTGGGGCAAGGCCATAGTCTACCCGCCACCTCCGCTCTCTAAAAGCGATCAAAAGAATGCCGTTTGCGAAGAGGCCCCGCAGCAGTAGCAGACCACCCCACAAAAGAGTTTTCCCTGCGCACTTCTTCACTACGTCATATCGATTTTTTTCCAGAGAGACATCTTCACACGATATGAAGCTCCGAATTGCGTCCCTGAGGTCCGAGTGGAGGTGGAGTTGTCCAAAGTTGATGTTAGGAAGGTGACCATCAATAACGTCTTCGACTATCCATGAAATTAGCTCTTTACCGGCGTCTACCTGCAAAATACGAAGGTAGGGAAACGATCCCGATGGTCCAGGTTCATGCTCAACTTCAAGCGGGAACCGCTCTCGAAGGGAAGAAGCATGTTTGCTCACGAGGGCAAGAACCTGTTGGGTGGTGGTCCACCGTTCGGGGTAGCCTTCAACATGTTGCTCATCGCCGATAGTGAATATCAATTGAGACCGAACATCAAGGATTTCGTCGCTCTCATCCAGAATATCTCGTGAATGAGAGTGGAGCCACTTCTGAAGCTCTAGTAACAGATGTCCCACTTGAACGTCTTCTGCCTGAGACAGATGCTTCTCCACGCTCACTAGCTTGAGCGACAGAACATGCTCTGGCTGGACGACCAAGATCCCGCGCTCCCGCATGCATTCCAACATAATCTGACGGAAGGAAGCTATTTTCTGATCATTCACCTCGAGTGAACGCGAGAATGGGAGGTAATATATTCGTCTGTTGGTGAGTCCACCGAGCCGATCTGCGAGAAGGTGAAGTGTCTGTGGTATCAATGGTTTCGGAACAATGACGCGAACGAGCTGATCACCGTTCGCAAGAACAGCGACAACGATAGGGACGATCACGGATGACTTTCCTTCGCCCATATTGAGTTGCATGACCGTGTTGTCGCCTGACCGTGGTGATATCATTTCATTGGCAACCTCAGCCTGAACACGACGAATCAAAAAATTGCTTTGTAACTGACGTAAGTGAGGTATATGGCATCAGCAGGTGAGTACATCCATAACACATGAAACATACCTGGATTAGCAGCCAGTCAGGGTGTGCTTCGGCATCCCAACCATCACAGCCTTCATTCTGCAACTCCCTGCAGAGCTCTGCATGAAGATTCTCGAAATGTAGTATAAGTAATCTTCGAGCACGCTGTAGCTCAAGCGCAAGTAGAGTGAACCTTATGAGACACCTCTTCCAATCATCAGTGAGTGCGATTGACGAGTTCGATGCGATGCACCGAAACATTGCATGTGCAGTGATGCGTGGCCATTGACCCGACCGCTCGACTGCTTGTTCGGTGTTACTTCTCGGTCCTAGATGCCACTGGAGATCGTGAAAAGCTTCAATATAGTTGGCTCTGCACATAGCATAGTGTTCCAGAAGTGTCTCTGCAGTAGGCAGCTTTGTCGCTCCGTGAGCTGCGAGGGACATCTCATTTCCGAAGGATTCTACACTAGTGTGGAGGGCCGAAACGTAATCATGCTGAAATCGATTTACTGCGTTCGCCCTAACTCTGGAGATTAATTGATGCAATGGGGCGGAATCAGCGAGTGAGGTTTTCCCAATGTCGGCAGCATATCGGAGCAATCGACCGTGTTCTCGTAATGGTGGCGCAGGTCTGGCAAACAGCTGGTCTACCGTGAGCAGCCACGGGATACACAGAGGGATGCTTTGCGAGGGATAGAATGTGTATGGAAGAGTATCGAGAATTGGGGAGACCTTGGAGTGTAGATTGTTCAGAATCTTCCGAACACGAATCAAGTGCTCTTTGAGTTTGAGATTGCGAAAGCAATCAGAGAAGTGTCGCCGAACTTTGGATTCCACATCTGCCACATCGTATAAATCGGGGTTGAGTGAGCACGTTGGGCAACTCTCACACGGCCAAGCGTGCAAGAACCATCGCGCTGCTGCATTGGCATCCGAATGTCGTCTGCGGTTGTATATTCGACGTTGATAACTCTCTAAACCATAGAAATTTCGGGCCAAGAACTTCACATGCTCCAAACGTTCAGGGCTGTGTTCGAAGGGGTAGGCGGAATCGACGATGTATTTGTGCAAGATGTCCAAAGAAGGGTCACATCCCTCTACAATGGGATAAAAATCGTACTCGGGGGGGTCCTCAAGACAGAACTCCGGGCGTGACGCAAAGGCTATAAACACAGGAACCAGCTCGTTGAGGTGAGAAGAGGCGTATGCCATGGCGGGGAGTGAGAAAAGCAACTGGAACCACTTTCTTTCGTCGCTTTGCCGAAGGAGATTGTATGCATTGAGCCATATCATTGGAATATTAGGAGCTAACCACAAGCTGTCATATTTGAGGGACAAGGTAACTTTCGTAGACACCTCCATTATCGAAGATCGCAACATACTCCAGATGTCGCTATCATTCATGTTCGTCGCAGTTCGGTGGTGAACGTAGGTCGCCGCGGTATAAGCGCGATGCTCTCCCGAACCAGCCTTCACGACGTCTCTTGCAGGGTACTGTATGTCGAAATCTGCACTGAAAAGGTGCCCAGAAAACTCGAATGGTAGTAGATACGCAGCACGTCGTGCACTGCGCTTCAGGAGGTGATCATCTTGTAACGGAAAACTTTCGCTCGATTGGATCTGGTAGAATAGCTGGTGTCTTTCGTAGTGGTCCTTGATTGCTTTGCAAATGATGTACAACTCGTGATTCTGCGAATTTGTAGGAAGGTTGTTCCACTCCACCTTCTGCATGGATTGCTCGGGATGCCATGTTCGTGAGGGACATATGGATGCGATCAAGTTCAGGAGCTCCGCATCACGAGAACCGAACCTCGTGGTCGACCAACAACCGGCTGATCGGAGCACAGACAAAGCTTCCTCTGTACCAGACCTCCTGGTAAGCGGATCGACGCCACACCCGCTGGTCAGGGCATGCAGGTAAGCACGATACAGCTTGCTTGTCAAGCTGTCGTCTCCCGTCAAGCAACCCAGGTCGGTGTTGACCCTATAGGTCTGGTACATGACCCGCTTGACGATAGAATGATTGGTGGTGATTTCAACACAGACGTGATGGCCTTCCACTCGAAACAAAATCTTCCCATCAGGGATGAGGACACATCGAAAGGTGAGTTCGAGAGCATTGGCATCTTTGGCCTTCGGCCGAAGTACAAGTTGATTGACCAACCCAAACAGAGTCCCAATGGATTGGTTCTCATCATAAACCATTCCCCGGATGTCGCGAGATTGGAGGTCCCCATCTGCATCGACGTAGAAAGATAGGTCATAGCGGGGCAAGAGAGCAGATAGTTGTAACGATGACGTAGGTTGGCTCGGGTTCACCGGGGATACACTGATGATGAGATCCTGTGGGGTACCAAGTGGCCTTAAGAGACTTGAAACCATGCTCCATGATTGGCTTCGAATGTCTACGAGGAACTCGTGGCCTTTCCACATGCGATAGTGACCAGGAGTACAGTCAATCTTCCAGTTCTCTGACGAAGGCTCCCAAAGGCTGTCCAGGGGACGAATCTCCATGATAGATGTCGAAAGATTTAACCAATGAACATGTCCCTCAACCAATACTGCTGGTAAGTCACCCTCCAGTTTTGCGTAAGGAATGAGCTCGACGATTTCTGAATCACCTGGTTCTGTCCGATTTCGTTTTGCTCGAATGATGAGATCCGAGCCGTTTCTGAGAGAAAAGTACACCTGGGCATGCCACCTGAGCTCTCAGATTATGCCCCCTCCGAATGTGCACTCACCTGGTGATCGGAGATCATGCTTCTTGTGCAGTAATCCATCCCTGGAAGATCACTGGGTATGACCTTGAACATTTGCTTTACAAGCGGTCAGTACTAGATTGCATTGAATGTATATATGTCATGACCTACCTCGTCGAATATTAACTTGTATAGTGGATGCCGCACAAATTCATTTGGCAACCAATTTCCAAACAGTTTCCCATCGACAATGAGCGACCCATCAAGTATATTGAAATGCACTGCGTGCGGGCGCTGGTCGGCTGATGGTGCAGTCGTACACAGAAACCAGCATGAGTTCGGAGCCTGCAACGCAGTCCACTTCGAGCCTGGGCGATATGCAGACCAAATTCTGCCAACCGCAAGGTTGATTCCTTGATCGCTGGAGTTAGCCTGGATAATGTCGCTTACGACACTTTCGAGAGCCAGAGAGAGGCGGCGATCTCGGTCAAGGAGTAACTGTGAATATGGAGGGAGGCGAGAGATGTCGCCGGGCGTAAGGTCGTGGATTATCATAGCAGAAGAAAGTAGAATGTCGATGTCTTGTGCTGAATGAAGGAGTTTTGACATCATCACGAGATCCACATCAAATGTGCTTCGACAGATGGCGGCAGTGTCCCGCAAAACCCCCCCAAGTCCTTCATCTCCCGGTGTTTTTATGACCCCGGCCAATAGCTCCTGTACCCAAGCGAACACCTTGCCACGGACAGCACGAAGAAGGCCGAGTGCTTCCAGCGAGACAGCTTCATCAGGGCTGGACACAAGTAGACGGCGGAGTAAGAGGGAAATGGTATCCATCGTCACCGCTTCCAGCCAGTTGGCTTCGACGTCCTGGACGAGGCTCTGAAGCTCCCCTAGAAGTGCACGGCAAAACGTGGGCTGTTGGATCTCCTCATGCCATGTCCACCCTCTATCCGAAAGCGGTCCCACCTGAGATACTGCCTGAGCCAACAACATATGGACTTCGTGACGACGGAAGCTCAACGATCGGGCTCGAAGCTCCCGCAAGATGTTGAGCCATTGGAGTAAGCCGCCACTACGTAGATGTCCGAACGCCATATATTCATGGATGAAAAGTTCCTTGTGGCAGTCGACTTGATTTGCCATGACTTCATTCGACATGTGGGAGGTGGAATCAACATATTTTTGTAACTTGTGGTATGGCCCTCTCTGAAGCTTGTACGTGCAGTGCGCCCTGTTGTCATTACGCCCTAGTTCAGAAGTAGGTATACTAGTACGCGTGTCGAATCCATAGAATGTCAATCCATTCTTGACGCAAACGTCTTTACGCTTGGCAGGAATGTAAAGTGAGTCGATGGATACGCTCATTTTGGAGCCAAGGGAGATCCGTGCTCTTGGATGCTCGACAAGATAATTTTGGAGGGCGTGATGGTTGTTGAGCCGAATATCGGGAACATCTGACTGAGCAGATGGAGAACAAAGATCAACCAAGAGGTGGAATGTGACAGTGCGCCACATGTTGAAAGAGATTGGACAATCCAATTCGAAGACAACTGCCTCAGCCTGGAGTCTGTTGTCTGGCAATGGCCACTCGTGAATGGATATTTTGATAGGGTCGTAAGGACTCAAATGAGCGTTCATTGACATCTCCTGCAGTTCAACGACCTTTTCACGAACTTCATCCCCTGCTACTTTCTCGATTCGAGTTTTGAGACGCTGAAGATGCGATGATTTTCTAAAGAAACGAACGGCGAAGCTGTTCGTAGTAGTCGCCGAAGAAAACGCCGACCACTGACTCCGTGACTGGGAATGGCGACGAGAGATGTATTCGTATGCAAGGTGAAGACGATGAAGGCTAGCAGTCTTGCAAAGTAACAGGCGCTCCAGAAAACTCGTGGGTACCTCCGGTGAGTAGTCTGCGAGCATCGGAATTTCCTTGATAGCTATTTTATCAAGTGCGACCCAAAGCTCAATCGTAGTCAATAGCATGATCGACAGGAGTTCCGGATTGTTCGCGTACGTCTTTAACGCGCTCGAGGAATATTTGTCTGCCAGCATCTCCAGTTTCACGCAGGCTTCATCGTTGTTTGTGACCCGACCAATCCAGGTATCAATACCTTGCTCAACCGCATGCTCAACGTCGTAGAGGGTAACGTGGGGTTGAATACGATATGCTTCGTCGAAGAAATGTGCGTCAGAAGATAAGAAGTCGTCAAGAACACCTCGAGAGCGATGTTTAGGGTTAAAAAGAATATCAGGAGGATTGATGCTGTGACTGGCGAGAGTGTTGCGAATGTATTCTTTGCTTTCCGAGAGTGACAGCCGAATATCTTGGGTTAGATCGAGCTGAGAGGGGGTCCAGCGTGGGGATAAACGTTGAGCAGCCTGTACCTGTTCCCACCGGTGTTCAATGGTAGATCGGAGGGAGGTGCACGCTTGCAACACGGCGCGCGAGAGCCAGTCTGGCGCGGAAGAGCCAAGCTTCTGCAAGCGCCGGCTGATTTTGGTGGACATGAAGTGGAGGACATCACTGGGAAGATCTGCACAGGCCTTTTCCTCCGCAAGGCAACACATAAAGAACAGCATGAATTCCTTGTAGGTATCATGCCCAAGAGGAGACCCATCTAGTGTCGTCTGAAGGGCAACTCTGATAAGAAGCCAGAGGGACGAGCGCCGCCATGGCAACTTCGAGTTGTTGCACACGACGTCATCGCCTACGCGTTTGCTGATGCGAGTGATGTTGGCAGGGCCACCAATGCTCCTCAAGATGCCAGTGAGCAATTCGGTGATATGGCGCGGGTGAACAGTATCCTGGAAAACAACTGCCTCATGCTCCTTATTCTTTTCAGCACAAAGGTCGTCATGGTTCATGTGAACGAGGAAATTCACGAGTTCGGAAAGAAAGTCGTTTTCATCAAACACGAGGTTGGGTATCTCGATGGCCGGCCCAGGATACGAGCAGATGAGCTTTCCTTCTGTAGTCATCACATCCTTGGCCTTCGGAGACAGCTCGAACGCCTCAAATACGGTGACATCCTTTTGTTTTCTGAAGATAACCCCCGCATTTTGGGCTCGGATACACAATGCAAGGATATCTAAATTGTTTTGAGTTTCTATTAGGATACTGTGGAGGCTCGAAAGCTCACCTCCTACATCCATGCTAGTGAACCGGGAGATGGTTTGCAGCGTATCCAGGCCTTGAGACTGGGTGATGGCCTGCAGATTATCCAGCATTCGTGAAATGCTATGCCACTGAGGAAGATTGGCTTGGTCGACGTAGTCACTGCAGAGATATGCGGCAGTGGCGATCGCTTTAGCTAGATAATGGTCATTGCCGATACTGTAGTCATTGCTATCTGGAAGTACTAGAGGACAAAACACATGCGTGATGATATATTTCAATGGATGAATGTCCCCAGGGTCACTGAGGATAGAGTGAGACATTGGAACGATGAATGATATCGAGAACGGGGATTCGAGTATGTGAGAAGAAACAGCGAGGGTTGAGGGTGCTGTGCATGCTGAACCCGAACTTTATATAGGTTGGCCATATGAATGCGCGTGGGGTGATCAAGCGGGGAGGGGACGTACAAAGAGGTGACAACAATGACGATCGACGACGATCTCCTTGGCTCGAACCCGCTCACAGGACAGCGGTCTTCCTCTTGCACACGCAGCCGCATCAGCTGCAGGTCGTCCACCGTATTGCTCGACCACACGGGTCCGAGGACCATTACCAGGGCAGCGCCTGCTTTCCGGGCGTGCCATCCAACCCAAAGACACCCAGTCCGCGCAGACGAGATGACCCTGGAACAAGCCAGTCGTCCACACCGGACCACGTGTCGTTGCGCTGAACAACCCCATCATGAACGACTTTGGCGACAACTTTGTCTCCACTAGCAAGTACAACGCCGCCACCTTTCTACCAAAGTTCCTCGAGGGTAACTTGCTGCCACGTCACCCGTCTTGGTACTCTCACCCCCCAAGAGAGCAGTTCTCCAAATACGTCAATGTATTCTTCCTCTTTACTGCGTGCATTCAGCAGATACCAAACGTCTCCCCCACAAACCAGTACATTACTATTGTTCCTCTCGCCGTCGTCCTCCTCGCTACCGCCTTCAAAGAAGTTCAGGAAGATCTCGTCAGTCTCTCCTCCTTCTCCATCCAATTTCTTCTCATTTTATTGTAGAAACGACACCAATCTGATTCGGAGCTCAACGCCAGCATTGCCAAGGCACTCTCCCCCTCCGCTACCTTTGAACGGCGCAAATGGAAAGACATTGGCGTCGGAGACATTGTTCGCCTCGAGTCCGACGAGTTCATCCCTGCCGATCTTATACTCATCGAAACTTCCAACCTCGACGGGTGCGCCTCGTTCCATTCGTTATCGACCCGCTCACACTCCCCCGGCGACATCAATCTCAAGATCAAACAAGCGTCTCCTTCTACCGCAGCATTGATATCTCCCACGCTCGTCGCATCCCTACACGGTTCTCTCCGATCCGAGCAGCCTAACAACTCCCTGTACACCTACGAACTCTGGGGCTCCATTCCTATGCAGGCGTCCCTCGCCAAATCCCCCTCGGCCCAGATCAAATGCCCTTGCGCGGCGCACAACTACGAAATACCCCCTGGATATACGGCATCGTCGTATTCACCGGACACGAAACACAGCTCATGCGGAACGCGACGTGAGTATTCATCACTCTCTTTGGTTACGTCTTCGTTACCCGTGCTATATTACAGGGCTGCGCTAAGAGGACTGCAGCAGAGAAGCAGGTCAACGTGCAGATCATCTTCCTCTTTGGGTTTCTCCTTGCCCTGTCCGTCGGATCCACCATTGGTGCGAGCATCAATACGGTGAGTTGTTCGCGAGCATGTCAGCGCTCTCATTTACGACTCGGATCAGTGGTTTCTCTCCAATTCGCAGTGGTATCTGTTTGAATCCAATACGTTTTCGGGTAGAGGTCAGCGTGCTTTCTCCATGCCCAGTCTTGTTCTGACTTGCAACATCCTCCAGCCAAGACGTTTGCAGAAGGTCTTGTGAAATTCACCCTCTGATCGACCCCAAACTAACTAGTCACAACAGACATACTCATCCTGTACAACAACCTTGTCCCCATCTCTCTCATCGTCACTATGGAATTCGTCAAATTCCAGCAAGCAGCATGCATCAACTCTGATCTCGACATGTACTACGTGCAAATCGACAAGCCTGCCCTCTGCCACACCTCTTCGTCGAAGAGCTCGGCCAGGTCGAATTTATCTTTTCCGACAGGACCGGCATGTTGACAAGGAGCGAGATGGAATTTAAATGCGTGAGCATCGGTGGAGTGGTGTATTACGAGGAGGTGGACGAGAGTCGGAAAGCGAGTACGGAGCGGGGCGGGGAGGGCGTCAAGGAGAATTGGCGGACGTTTGATGATTTGAGGCGCGTGTTCGAGGGGACGGGGACGTCCACCTCAGGCTCATGCACGACGTACGTGACCTCTTCCATGCCATCGTCATCGTCGAGCAAGGTGTCTTAAGGACCCGTTCGAGGCGAAGGCGGTGGCGATGGGGGATGGGGCGGCCGGTGTGGCGGCGGTAAGGGAGAGAGAGGAGTTCATGACGCTCTTGGTCGTGTGTCATACGGTCATTCCTGAGGTGAGGGACGGCAAGACGCATTACCAGGCGAGCAGTCCGGACGAGGCAGCGTTCGTGGCGGGTGCCGAGTTGCTGGGATATCAGTTTCATGTGCGTGAGGCCGTTTGTTTGTTTCATCACTCTTTTCTGACCGACGCGTGGGACGGGGGTTGTAGATGCGAAAACGGAGTTTGTCACTTTTCCATCTACCGTCTTCTGTTTCCTCGGACTCGTGCCAGTCTTGCTTGTGCTCTTGGCTGTTGAATATGCAACTTACGAGTGAGAGAGGGGGACCTTCGCAGCGGGTGCAGCATGCGTGTCAATAAGGCGGAGAGCTACGGAGGTATCCTTTCACGACAAATACGGTACTCAGCAGAAAGCGAACTCAAAATGATGCCCAAAGCTTCCCAAGGTCCTACGATCCTCCCAACATCGTCACGTTTCCTGAACCACGCCCTCGAGGTTATCGGAACAGAAACCCCGCAATACCGCGCAAGAATGCAAGAGAGACCACTGTACAATGAAGGAAAAGGCGACGTTGCGAAGTGTCGCGGTGCAGATCTATAGGCTCGTCGTGGGTGCGTTGCAGCGCGCGGCGGCGCTGTATCTCGATGTGATTTTGGAGGACTTTGGTGCTGTTGCGGAGAGCAGCTGTGCATTGCTTTCCGCAGAATCCTTGGCAAGGGAAGGCGAGATGGACGTAGATGAGGACGGGGAGGAGGGTCTGGATGGGGAATGGCATGCGACCTACCAGATGCTACAAAGGCTGGCGAAAGTGCTGCGGGTATTTCCAGAGGTGACGACAGAGCCTGGCAAGGTGCGATGGACGGCCGTCGTGCAGCTGCTCGCTTTTCTACATGTGTGGGTGCGGAGTGCGGCGTGTAGGTTGCTCGGGGTGTTGCGGGTACGGAGGGGTGCACAGCGGTGTTGACGCATGCAGGTATGAGGGACGTCGCAGACAAGTTGAGTGCGTTGCTCAAAAGTCCCAACGTGGAGGCTACCGTGGCGTTGCAGGCGGTGAAGAATCTGTTCTTTGTGGGCAAGTGGTTCGTGGCGCGGTTGTCGGCTGGGAGCGGTGTTGACGGAAAAGAGAACGAAAGTGGTGACGATGATGATGACGAGGAGCAGGCCGAAGAGGCGGATGGGGACCTCGACGGGGAGAATCCGAAGAAGGGACGATCGGACGCGCTTCCCTGGCTTTTCTCCAAGCTGTCGTATCAAGCTCGATCTGCACAGATCGCGCGACGAAACAAATCGACCGCTCCGGTACGTGGTTCTTGCCCTTACTCTGTCCTCAGTGCAACTGTTTCTTGACGATTTGCCTGCCGTGCACTGATGTATTCTCCTCGGATTATGAATTGCAGGCGAACTGGGCTCTCTCGCCGCTCTCCGTGTTGCGTTTCTTTGCAGCGATGACGTCATTTATGGAAGCGACGCTGATCGAACGATTCTTGCCACACATCCTCACGCCCGTCTACCGTATCGCTGAGGAAGACACTATCCGGGATTCTGGGATGGGTACGTTGGCGTTCACATTAACTTGATCACCGCGGTCCTGACATCCCCTGGGGTACCTAGAGGAGCTCAAGGCGACGGCGATCGAGTTGCAGGATCTCGTCCAAGCCAAAGTGGGCACGACGGTGTTTGCGAACGCATACAATCGGATTCGACAGGGGGCGGTGAGCGTGCAGCAGGCACGACGGGTTGCACGGGTGACCAAGGTACGTCTCTCGTTCGCAGGGTTCCCAGCCATACATACATACGGTCATGCTCACGAACGTGATGCTGGGCACAGGCGACGACGGACCCCGAGGCGGCTGCGAAACGCAAGTTGGCGAGGAATGCGACGAAAAAGGAGAGTCGAAAACGAAAGAATAGGTCGTTTGCGTATGTTTTGGTTTTCTGGTTAACGCTATGTCGAGCTCACCACCTCGTTCAGCGAAAGCCGGGGACATGTGAAGAGGCGGCGAGAAGCGTGAAAGTGTCGAGGGGTGTTTTCGAGTCGACATGATCCTTGACGTGCGGAGATCTATTGACCTCGCATCGAAACTCTATAGCGGGACGAGGGAAAGAGGGCGCTCGCTGGAGCTTGATTAACATTTTTTTCTTGTGGTGTCACTCTTGCAGATCAGTAACTTATTTCACTCCTACGTTTGATCTTGCTATCATGCCTTCCCTCTTTTCGATTCAAACTTTTATGGTACGTTCTGTCCATATCCAGTTACCAGTCATGACCCCCTCGAACTCATCCAACGTGAACTGAACTGCGTTGCCCATTTATGAATGTCTTCCAGGATCCGGTCGTGAGGGATGTTAAAGGCTACGCCGCTCGGACGAACGTGGAGACGAGCAGGGGAGACACGATCGTAAAGTTCTATGAGTTATTCACGTTCCTCGAAATCCAAAAGGAAAGGTGTAGAGCACCAACAGTCGTACTGTGTGAGAAGACCACCATCAAATCTGCCAAATCCGTTTAGCACGTTCGAGCACTTTGACGTTGAGAAGCTTTTCGAGTCTGCGGCGCTGAGGGCGCAGCAGAGCACTGGGAATTATGTAATCATGGCGTACCGTGACACCCCAGATCAGTACTCAGTACTCAGTCCTGACGCGCAACTCAGTGACTTTCCACGTCTCCGGTCCGCCTCCGACCATTGAGACTCGCGCTACCTTGACGAAAATGCGGTGCTTGTAAATAGAATGACAAAGACATCGTAAGTGGCTGATTGGTGTATGTCCTTTTCCTGAAATTCAGTTCTCCATAATATGCATTCCTACTATGTTCGTGAAGGCCAGGTCATTCGTAGGCTCGCAAGCCTTACTGGTCCTATTGCTGTCCTGATTGCGGAATAACCGCCGTGTCAGCGGTGTCATCATGATACTGGTAACTGCTTTCTACATCGTATTTTGCTGATTCGTCGATAACAAGCAGAAGCGCACCTTTCTCTCTTAGTACAAAAAGCTGATCCAGTGGTGCCCGTCAGTTCAGGGACTCATGAAATCCAGCACGCAAGGTCCTAGTCGTGATGGCTACAGCTTGTCGAGATGTGAGTCTTTCATACACATCTGAACCCCAGCTCTCATCCACATTCAGTTGCAGAAAGGTGCAAGTGGCGCCCGTGGAGACGATGCAAACACCTTGAAATCCTCAGTCGTCAGCTGGCTTGATGAACAAGACCCACCCCTGTACCACTTTTCGTTATCGAGGAGAAGAGGATTCGACCACGATATCGCTGGCAGGCTCCTTTGTCCAGTTGATTGTAACTGGTTTGATCCACCGTAAGTTCAATCTCTGCTCACGAGGACTCAGAACTTGGCGCAGAGGATGCGGATAATCAGCCACGCTCAAGCAAAGCTCGTAAGACTGCACGAGATATTCGTACTCGCTGCAATGTTGCAGGTCTTTTAAAGATGCGGTCAGTTCAACCACGTGCAATCGCATACACCGCTGTCCAGGTAGGAAGTCCAGTGACACGCCGTGTCAATGGAAACTAACCATTGAGCTGCAGCTTCGTTTCGCACTGTCAACTTGAAGCTGCACTTCTTGGGGTCTCCAGGATGGCAACTTTGACTGCGAAATAATACGGTCAACTGGTCCGAGTGCCCGAAGTTACAAGCGAAGCCCGCCCAAGAAATTGAAGAGCTCCTGCTGTGGTGGAACCGGTAAGCCCACGGACCAACACACGTTAATTCACTGCTATTCATTCCCGTCAGTTCTGTATTTGGTCGTCGCTACTCTTCCACCCTCCAACCGCAGGCTACTGGAACTTTATCTGTCGCAATGTCTATGGACTAGGTCCAGATATGGCATTCTTGCTCTGCTTACGCGCCTGTTCTGTGATCTAGCAGTGTGTTCGTCATGTGCATTGCACATGCTGTAGGTTCCTGTTGTCTGTTTGATTCAGTGTCGTGTGCTTGTCATATGCACTGCACATACTGTAGGTCCGTATCGTCTACATGATTCACCGTCGTGTCATATGTGTAGGACTAGAAGCTAGTTGATAATGATAATACATTCGGAACGAATTCATCATGATGTTGGATCATGATCAGCTCGAAGTATCTGCCAAATACAGACCACTAGGCGAGAGCTTATCGATTGTCCAGTTTGCATTCCACCCAGCCATTACAGTAGACTCCCTCATAATGCATACCTCTCGGGATAGCTCCAAACGTATGAGTTATTGAAGTGGGCCATATTCCACCGCAAAATTTGCGCTTGTTAATATTAAAATCTATCAGCAAAGTCGTGCCTTGTCATGAAGTTATTTACGAGAACAATATCAGTCAGTACTATCAGTACTAGTAGTGGGTCCCTCGTGCCCTGTATCTCGACTGCACAAATCTGCTTTCCAAATGATACCAACATCACTGTAAGCTTTGAACTTGGATGTTGATCGCTGTCTCCTGTCGATCGCTCGTCAGCACCAAAATCTTGATCCCAATCATTTGCAACGTGTGATCGTGTCCGGCACACCTTCCCGTAACTTTTCCTCGATTGCCGTTCACATCGAGCAGAAACATGTCTTTCTCGATCAGCTCTGCGGCTTGATTGAGCGCTTCGCCCGGTCCGTTGGTGGTCATGGCCGCTTGAGCGCATGTGCTCGCCCATTGGGTGTACGTATTGCGCGGCGGGGATCGCGGTACGCGATGCAATGCCATACTCGACGCCGTTCGAGATCGTCGTCGTCCACGGCCAGGGAGTCAGTGCAACAGTAATTCCTATCGCCATCGTAGTCACCTGTTTGGTTGTCTCCGAAGTGGTATGTCGTGCTTTTGCAGCACTTGTACGATGTGACGAGGTCGCGGGTCGTAGGTCCGTCAATAGCATGAAGTTCCAGGCGAGGTCTAATTTAAGAACACGAGGCAGACGACTGGAAGGAGGAGGAGCATACCAACGGCGCTGGTCCACAGGGGTTGGGACTAGCGCTACGTGGGCACTGGGAGAAGTCGAGAAGCCAAGCATGGGCGCGACGAGGGTGTACAGCATTAAAAAGGGCATCCCTGAGCACAAACACGAGCCTGGGATAGTAGCGGCGATGTACTTGGTCTACAAATTGAGGGTGTTCATCGGCAACAGCAGAGCGCAAGGGACGGACGAGAGAATGTGGATGCGCTCGAGGATGCAGCCCTTGCCGAGGACGGTCAACAGCACAGCGAGATACAATGCTGGAGCGCCGTCACCCGCTTCGAATCACCCCGAAAGAGAATGACTGATAGCCTGCAGAATCTGTCATCGTTGTCAGCCTTTCAGACACCGTGCTGGGCCTGCTTCGGCTGATTTAAATAATCAGACCTTGATTATATGTCTCCCGATGCTGTATATCTGTAGAGCAATCATGGCTTTGAGGCCACTCAGTCGCAATTCACCAACACAAATCCTGGGACCAAAGACGAAGTCGAGCGATCCATCATCGACCTCCCCCTGTGAAATGCGTCGAAACGACATAAACAAAGTCGAATAGACAAATCAAATAGCAATGCAACGCCACCATCACACACACCATGACGTCTCGGATCGCAACCCAGTGCGTGTTCCAACTGCTCTCGGTTTTGGCGGGGTTGGGGCCTGTGGTGAGGACGACAGGCACCCTGAAAGCGCATGGAGCGTCGATTAAGCCGGGTTGAGCATCGAGGAACACGGACCCTTTCACAGGACTGCCTGCCACAACCAGTAAGCTTGTCTTCTCACTCGCCCTATCTCCCGCCCTGCCGAAGGTCCCTATCGTCCCCCCTCCCATTACCTAGTCCTCCAACCGCGGCCCCACCCTGGACCTGCATCTTCTTCGCCAACGTCGATCTGAATTCCGTCGTAGTTGCATGCACGTTTGAGCGACGAAGCAGTGGGCCGCGCATACGTCGTCCTCGATCCCGGTGCAGTAGAGGCCAGATGCAACGACGCATCATCTTTGGCTTTCCCCTTCCCTTTGTTGTCCTTTCCTCGTCACCAATCCCATTCGCCCTGACAAATCACATACTTTTATTTGGCCGGCTGGGTGGCGGCACCACTAGTTTGTCCAATGCATGAGAACGAATTGTGAGCGAACGTCCCCAGGTTGCACTAGATGTCCTTGCCCCAACGGTAGAACCGGTGGAACTAAGCCGTGACGTCGAAGGAGACTTCAAGGGAAATGCGGGAAGATGGAGCTTCAATGTGGATGAGGAAGGGGAAACCTTCGACGAACTTGTGGTGATCGTCGACGTGGAGGCTGAAGAGCCGCCTGCAGCAGCAATACCTCCTTCCATCGCTGGTTACGCTTTAACGGATGTATCTAGTGAAGGCTGCCGGGGTCGAGCCTAGGATTTGAATCATTTGATGCACTCACTTTCACTCTCTGCTTCTTCATCGCCACCTCTGTGACGCGTCGAGAGCCTTGTGGTACGGAAGGCCCTAGCTTGTGCATCACAGCGCCAGTAATGTTACGATGTGAGAGGGGCTTGACGTCCGGGTCCGACCGCGTGAACGGTGAGAAGTCAAGAGAACGTCCGGAAAATGTTGTTGTCTCTGGACACTCGGGCACGTGACGAGGAGCACCGCGATCGCAATCATCGATCTCTGCTTCTATCGTCCCCGCTACCGTATGACCATCTACGGACCATCTCTTGCTCTGGCTGAGATCTGCCTCGTGCCAAGTATGACTGATTGTACAGGATTCATTCCTCTTGAAACTTGAAGTGATCCGCTGCCGTTCTTGCCAGTGGAAACAGTCTTACTAGTATAACTCATAAGCATCGATGGTGGAGGCCGAGACATGCTGCGAGTCTGTGGTACGTATCCACTAGACCGTCAGAGTACGTCATTGACCACTGCACTGGCCGCCTTCAGACTGGGTGTGACTGCTGATGTGACACCTCCTTCAGGATCGTTTGTCTGAGACTCATCGACGACGTCCTCGTTGGGTGGGCCGGCTGTCCTTGGCAATGGATCTATCCAGAGCGATGTCGCAGTGTATGTCGTGATCACGAAGAATAAACAGGGCGTCAGCACGCTGATCACAGCCTTGCGTGCCATGTTACTCGGCAAAGGCAGTGACCCCATGCTGTCTCGTGAGTGATGTCCGTTTCTTTTTTTGTCGTTTGCTTTGATCAGCATGTAAGTATGCTTGCTTCTCAGGTTGATAAATAGCGCAGACATCCGAATTATGACATTCCTGCCAGTGCCATGCCTGAAACGAGAACTTGAATACGATCCGCAATCAGGCAGAACTCTCAAAATGCGGCATTTTCTGGTACAATCGAGTCCCATCTCATCGCGTCCGACATTGGACATGCTGCCGTCAGCGTCATTGTCACTCAACCAAAGTCATTCCCGACGACCTGGGATCACCGACGATTGTAAGTGTTTATTCGTTCAAGTTCGTCATTTCTTTAATGCTGAGAGCTCAGGCTGAAATGCGACCGATAGTATCGCGGGACCACTGCTCACTGCTGATTCTCTCGTCTCTGCATTGTTGGCGGAAGGCATTAATGTGGGTGTAGGCCTACCTGACGAATTCGAAGCGCGCAACCTGCGCTGGGGGGGGGTTACGTCAATATCTGGCAAGCATGTCATGTGACCTGTGTGTATGCATGCTCCTAGCTTGGATTGGCCTCGAATGGTACCATCAGTCGGACGACGACGCTTGCCCTTGCCACCGCCAACGTCGAGAGAGCATTAGGTGTCAGGGTAGAAATGCTCAGGATCTCATGGCGGTGATGTATTTTGATTTTGAGGGCAAGCCTGTCACTGTGATATCGGAACAGTTCGGCGGACCGATCTCTTTGAGTAGCCCATGAATCTCCCCATATCTTGTCCTATCTCGATCAATTAAAATACTGTCAATACATGGCTCAGGCTGAGAAAAGCACACGGGAAAGCTATGGTGTAGGTAAGATAGCGACGCACAACATAATCGAAGGAACACCACCGTGACAATCGCATCAATGTGAGGCGATCGGCAGCAAGGCAACAAATATCATTCCGCAAGAATAAGATGCGCGATGCGCGATGCGTGATCACAACGAAGGCCACAACGCTTTTTCAGATCCTTGAGCAACTCCTTCCACAACTCCTTCCTCCAGGCTTGCACCTCCAATTCAGCGGATTTTTCCGTGGGCATTCCATATCTTCCATTGCTGTCATGCCTGCTCAAGAGGCGTTCGATAGCCTCTCTAGACTCTTGCGTTTTGGGGTCCGCTGATAGCGTGGTGACACAGGCATGCCCGAAAACCCCGATCTTGCGCTGCTGAAAAACGTCTGCATTCTGATCCCACCAGTCCTCCATACGTTCCTCCTGCTCCAAGTGCGTGATGACAACACCAATGGGGACCAATTTTCGGCATACCACGTCGTACACCAGCGTGTAGTTCCTCTGAGTGGTGGTGGTGACACGGCCTTGACGGTGGCATAACAAGAGAAGATCGACCCCACCCGTCTTGGACAAGTTCTTGATCAACTCGCACACCTGCTCGATGGCATACAGATACCCCGCATCGGTGACATCATCACCCATCATTGGCTGCTCCAAGCCAACAGTATCCCAGAGGGTGTACGATACGCCGTTCAGATCGAGGGGGTATGCTTGGTTGACCTTGGTGCACCCGTCGATGTCTGACGAGGTAGGTGCAACGCGCTCGCCGGCAAGCAGGTTCACCACTGCGCTCTTTCCAGAACCGGTTTCTCCGAATAGGACGACGTTGAGAGACCTGCTTGTCATTGCGTCCCTGGAAACGTGTGAATTGAGCATATTCATCCTGGACTCAATGGTGTAACATCACTTTGGACGGTGATTATCAGGAGAACGTGAGCGATGGCGCAGAAGGGGAACGAAAGGGGTAGAATGGAATTAAAGCATAATCTCAGCTGATGCGGCCTCGTGCAAGGACTTCAGACCTCCGTAGGCTAATTTTAGTCTTACTAATCTCGGGAAACGCCGAATCCACGATGCGGCAGAATCAAACACGATCACAAGAAATTCCGCTGGAGCAAGCTTGCTGGTAAGATCCCCGTATAAGTTTGTGTGCGTGCAGTCCAGGACTTTCAAAGTTTCATATGTCGCCGTGTATAACTCGGCATAAATCTGTGGTGACGGGGTTAACTTGTTACTGAATTAAAGCATTGCAGAAAATGGTATTCCCCACCGCCCAACTCTCAGGGTCCACGATCGTCTCAGATCCTGTGGTACATATAACCCGGTTGGGACAAATGATGCCCTCAGCCCTCTCTCGAATTGTCCTCAGAGAGACTCTCGGCAGG
>JBBPSV010000084.1:0-35906 GCA_038093795.1 Retiboletus fuscus
GGAGATCCGCGATCATGTCACAGGAGATCTGTTGAAAGGGGCGAGTGGCAGTGGACTTGTTGGGGGTGTGGGGGGGAGTCGTGGGGTGGGTGTTGACCTTGTGTTGCTGGCACAGGGCACAACCTTCGACATACTTGCGAACATACTGGGCCCAACCAGGCCACCAGAACTCGCTCGCAACGAGTTGTCATGTCTTAAGGAAACCCGGGTGTCCAGTGGACTCGTGGTCATGACAGCGCTGTAGAATGGATTTACACAGTCCGGCGACCGGGGGAATATAGACGCGACCTTGATAGGTCAGAACTCCTTCATAGAGCTGCCAGTCGCTAAGGCGGGAGCGAAAGGCGGTAGGAATAGAGTTGTCGAAGGCTTGAAGCGTCTGGAGGAATAAGGGGTCGTCTTTTGATGTAGTCTTAATGTGATCCCAGAGGGCGGAGTCAATGAGGCGGACAAAGATAGAGTCCGGAAGAAGGACCATCTGAGTGTTGTCCGGCGCATGGGCTAGGAAGTCCGGGTGGCAAGATAGAGCGTCCGGGCTGGTGAGGAGGGATCCCGGGACGTGGATCATCTTGTAGTCGAAGTCCGCCAGGTCTAATAGCCAGTGGGCCTGTTGACGATTGAGATTCTGTGGGGCCTGGAAATACATGAGGTTCTTATGGTCTGTGAAGACCTGGACTAGGGTGGAGGAACCGTGCAAGAGATGGCACCAGGACTTCAAGGCATGGATGATGGCGAGGAGTTTGCGATCATGTATGTCATAGTTTCGTTCAGCGGGAGAGAATGACTGAGAGAGATATGAGCACAGGTGCCAGGCACCGTTCTCGTCGGTCTGTAAAAGAATGCCACCTGTGGCCACGCCAGAAGCGTCGGTCGCGATGGCGAAGGGCGCACTGGGGTCAGGGAGGCGAAGCACAGGTTTGGAAAGGAAGAGTTCTTTGAGACGGAGGAATGCGGTTTCCTGCGACGAGTCCCAGTGCCAGGGTTGGGTCTTCTTAGTGAGATCTATGAGGGGGCGAGCGATGGTGGAATAGTCTGGGATGAACTGCCTGTAGTAGTTGGCAAATCCAAGAAAAGACCGGACTTCTTTGACTAAGGTTGGAGCAGGCCAGGAGGTGATGCCGTCAAGTTTGACAGGGTCCATAGCGAGCTTACTGGGGAAGAGGATCATACCAAGATAGTCCACCTGTTCCATGGTGAAGGAACACTTGGATAAGCGAAGATGGAGGTCAAGCTCCTCCATCCGTTGGAGGACTCTCTTAGTCCGCTCGGTATGGAGTTGTTCGTCTGGGGAGAAGATGAGGAGGTCATCCATGTAAATGACGAGCCATCCTTCGGAGATCATATCCCGAAACGAGTCGTTCATGAATCATTGGAATGTGGCTGGGGAGTTGGTCATTCTGAAGAACATGACCATAGGTTCGAAGAGGCCCTTGTGAGTGAGAAAGGCGCCTTTCCATTGGTGTCCTTCCTTGATCTGAACGTTGTTGTAGCCCCATCGGACGTCAAACTTGGTGAAGACTTTCGCGTCTTGCACTTTGTTGATGAGGTCGTCGATCCGGGGCAAGGGGTACACGTCTCGGATAGTCTGATCATTAAGCTTCCGGTAATCCATACAGGGACGGAGCTTAGGGTTTCCATTAGAGTCGAGTTCTTTCTTCTGGACGAAGAAGAAAGGGGATGCTTGAGGGGAATTCGAGGGGCGGATGGCACCGGACTGGAGGTTCTCTTCTAGGAAGGCCTCGGTGGCTTCTCATTCCCGCAGGGATAGCGGGTATAGTTTGCCAATCTTAGGTTCGAAGCCCTCCTTAAGGTTAATCTCGTGGTCATAAGTCCGTTCCGGTGGGAGTTGTCTGATTGGTTGTTCTTCAAACACCTTTCGGAACTGCTCATATTCTGCTGGGAGGGTGACTTTGGGTTTCTTGTCGAACTCCGCCTGTGCGAGTTGCATGGCAGAGGTAATCTTGGCAATGATTGGAGAGCCTAGAGGATAGAACCGCGATCCACACCATTGAATCCGGCCTATGCGATAGTGGTCGTGAGCTCGTTGGCAGAACTCACTCTCTGATTCTTCATCAAGATATTCGTAGAGTCGGGCGTGGTCAACACAGTTGACCTTTACTTGTCGTGGGGGAGTCCAGTCGAAGCTGGGTCTCTTGAATCGATCGCTATATTCAGAGGTAGTGACGTTGTGTTCCTGGAAAAGAACTTTGGACTGGTCGCAAGCTTCGGGAATGTTGATCGTCTGTTTGAACCAGTCGATCTTTGGGTTGGTGGAGCAGAGCCAGGGGAGTCCAAGGATGACGTTCTCACTTCCACAGGACATGACATGGAAGAAAACCTTCTGGGTAATCCCTCCAGTATTAGCATAGAGGGTGCAGGTGAACCGGATAGCTCTGTGGGAGTTACTAGATTGGTCGATGTTCCGAACTGGGATGGGTTTCGGTAGTCAAGTGATGGGGAGCTTGTGTTTTCGCACGAAGTCCCAGTCGATGCAAGAGATGTTGGCACCACTGTCGATTAGGGTGCGGGTGTCAACGGCTTTGAGGGTGTGCATGGGTACAATGAGCTGAACTGGAATCTGCATAGATTTGCAAGTCTCAGATACTAGTACATTGGCACACCTAGGAGGAGTCCGCGTTGACGGGGTCCTCCGTTCTAAAAATCCTCTCGGGAGAAGGAAATCCTAGCTACCAACTCGGCTTCGTCATCGTCATCGCAGTCGGCAAGCTTAGGAACATCATCCTTCTTGACCTTTTGGGCTTTCTTGGGGTTCTTGGAAGAATCATAGACCTTGCACTCCTTTGCCATGTGGCTGGTCTGGCGGCATCGGAGGCAGCGGCCTTCCTTGAAGCACTTCTGTCTTTTGGCTTCAGTAAGCTTAGGGGGAAGACGGACCGCGTCGACATCCATGGCGTCGGGGTCCTTTTCTTCCTTTTTGGCATAAGTAGGTACGTATGAAGTACTGGGCTTCTTGTGTTGCTGAGCGATCCCTCGGGCTCGGCGGCAATGAGAGTCAAAGAGGGCTACCTTCTTGTACCAGTCGGTGACTTTAGTGGGGGGATTCTCCATCCGGAGGACATCGAACATTAGGTCTTCGGGTATACCCGCAGAGTAATAGGAGACTAGAACCGAATCATCGGTTACTCCTGCGGCGGATACCTTGGACCTAAACTGGGTGGTGTAGTTAGCCAAAGAAGGGGAAAACTCACCCTTCTTTCCTGGGATCATTTGCTTAGTGGCTAGCCAAATAAGTGCGTTGGTAACTGATTCTGAATGAGAAAAAACTCCTTTGAAGTCGGTGACGAAGTCGGACCACTTCCTGAGTGAGAAGCCTCCGCCAGAAATCTTGGATTCTCAGAAGGTATCAGCCCAGGTGGCGGCTGTACCCTTTTTCATGAAGGAAAGTGCATAGGCGATTCACCTAGCGTCATCGTTGTAAGTCTTGGCATTGATGGATAGGTACAGCTGTACTGAGCGAAGCCAAGGCTTCGCTTTCGTGAGGTTTCTGTCGAAGTCTTCGGGGACTCCGAGGTGGATTTCCATGGGCTTGGTTCCCATAGTGGGAGTCTGGGGCTGGGGGGTGGCTGGTGCCATTGCTGGGAATATGCGACCGCTTTGAGCGATCGGTGTCGGTGACAGTGGGGTGGAGCTTCAAGGGATAACTGCGCTGGCTGAAAGCTGGTGAGACAGTAATCTAGAGAGTTCTTGGGAATCTGCTTCCACGGAGGGAGAGCGTAGCTCGAGGTCGAGGTCGGGGTTATCAGAGCCTTCAGTGGAGACTTCTGAGTCCGATGTTTCTGAGGCTGAGGATTCAGCAGTTGGCTGATCTGTGACTCTCCACGAAGTGGAGATCAGTGGCGGTCAGGCTGAGGAGGAGGGCCTACTCAATGGTAGCCGTGACGTGGTAAGCTAGAGCTTTTGTTACGCTTGGCCCGGATAGGGTCGAGTGTAGACTCAAGGTGTGGTTCTGGGACTAAGGAGTATCAGCGTTCTTGACGCTACGGTACGGTCTAGGACCTTTGGGCGAGGTATCTGCTCACGAAGAGCATGCTCAGCGTTGAAGGATACGATGAGTCCGAGAGGACGAGACTTATCCTGGTCTTGGGAGATCGAGCATAGGAGTTATCTCAAAGGTAGGATTGAGTAGCTCTAGCTTGGGGAATACAAACATAGAGACTAAGGTTTATATACGTGGACTATGGAAGGTTGTGGAACTCCGTAGAAGGAGCGGGAGAACAAGGAACTAAGGGAGATATGACTCAGGGAATTGTAGAGACTCGGGAGGAGTCGAAAGGAGTCATATCCACTGCGGATCTGTCGATCAGTGTCAATCAGAAGCAGCTGTCAATCAAAGATAATCATGAAACAGAGAAGTGGTCGGAATGACCCAATGCAACAATGACAGTGGGGTCATTAGTCAGAAATGAAACATATGATACGGTCCGTGGGATAACTACCGACGTGCCGTGCGAGACGAGTCTGGGTTGCGCCAGACGAAGCAGATGGCGATCCGCTGAGACTAAGCTAAGTAAGAAAATAGAGAAAATAAATGGGGCCAGGTCAGATCGTAACATAGAGGTCCTAGATGTCATCCAAGCTTCCGACACTCCCAAGTCCACTTGACTCCTTGAGATAATGCCTAGCCCATGGCAAAGCATAACAAAAGATCAAGCTTCCTCTCATGTGGACTACCTCTGTTGTAGCTCCATCTCCCACTAGATTCTTGAGCGTACTCTCTGTGAGCAGATACCTTGAATCCTGTTACGCTTTGCCATTGGCTAGGCGTGATCTCAAAGGAGTCAAGCGGACAAGGGGAGTCGGAAGCTTGGACGACACAAGGAACCTCTAGCCGTGGTGCTACTAGAGGGACTGCCCCTTGCTTACATATAAGAGCGAAGGGGTGGACAAGGCTGGGATGGGAGGATCAGACGAAGTCCACAAGAACTCGTAGGATTGAGAAGATCAAGCTTGGAGTTACAGGTCGAGTACTACGGTTTAAATAGTCAAGCCATGGTAACAGAATAGAACTGGATAGAACGTTGTGGAACAAAGATGAGTCAGGCATAGAACTCGGTAGAACGTTGAGGAACAGGGGTGAGTCAGCGTTTATGAAGCATAGAAATCAGAGGAACGTTAGAGAACATATGAGTAATACACAGGTAAAAAGATATTGTCAGGCAGGGTTTGAATGGCAAGACGACAATGTACAAGGCAGGAGGTAGGCATGAGAGAACAGAGAACGTAGTAGGGAAGGAAAAACGTAACATTACCCCCCCACGAGGGTCAAGCCACCAGCATAGACACTTCACAGGTCACATGCTCCCATAGCCGGTGAACTGGTCACGTTGGCGAAGGCAGTGTCATCCCAAATGTTATTGTCCATGCCGGACTCCAGGTCAGGAGAGTGGGAATGATGGCGTGGGCGGCTGGGGACCATGCGGCGGGAACCGCGGAAACAGTGGGGTCCATGGTAGGAGCAATGGGGCGAGGATGGGTGTGACGAGTGTGAGGAGGCAGGAGAGATAGAGGACAAGGGCAGCGGAGGAGCGCAGCACAAAGGGCACTGCTGCTGAGAGTGGCTGGGACGGAAACAGTGGCATATCAGGCACTGATAGACCCCACAGTTGACACGCTGGTGACCAAGGCAGTGGCATTCAAAGCAGGCCTCATGAAAACGAGGGTGGGATGGAAGGAGGGGAGTGTTGCCGAAGTTGCTGGTCCATCGGGCTTCAATGCATTCGACAACATTGAGCTCTTCAGAGTTCAATGCAGAGGAAGAGGTGGAGGGGGTGGATGCCGAGGTGGTGCCAAGGTGGGTGTACTGAGCAAGGTTCTGGAGGTAACGGTCCAGGTCATGCATGAACTCCAACATGCCAAGTTGATAGAATGCCAGAAGGAGGTTGGTTTCCAGCTCCATCTGGATATGAGATAGGGTATGGTTTCGGAAGGTGGTATTGGCGTCAGCGGAGGCAGAGGGGGCGTGGACGAGGGCAGTGAGTCGGGCTACCTGGAGGGTGGTGAGATAGAGAGAGTGGAGTGCTGACCTGTAATCAAGGTGGGCGCCAATGGGGACAGCATAGCGAGGGTCCCGAAGGAATCGGAGGAGGGTGTGGGATTCAGCATCGGTGGGGAGGTCAGGGCATACCTGATGGGCATGTTCAGGGAGGTCCACGGACTCAATGGTGCCAAGGTAAGTGGCAAGGCGAACGGGAGGTTCGGCGAGCTCAGGGATGGAGATGGCGGGTCGGCTACCCCAGCCGGGGGTGGCAACACAGAAAGTGGGGGAGGAGGTGTCGTCGACGATCATGGCATGAGGATTTAGAATGGAAGGAGGCATATAGTAGGCAGGAGAAGGAGAAATACTTGAGACGCTAGAAGGCAAAGAATGAGAAGTAGACTGGCTAGGCTGAGGAGTTGGATGGGGGCGAACCTCTTCGTCAGAATTGTCAAAGAGGGTGAGAGAAGAGACAGAAGTAAGGACAGAATCAGTAGTAGATTCTGTAGGCAGTGAACTACCATGTCGGGGGGAGATAGGAAGAATGAATTTGGGGACATCAGAGCAAGGCATGGTATGGTAAAGGTGTGGTTGGTGGGTAACTAAGCGGACTGGGGAGGAAAGTCCTTGGGATGTCACTTCTTATAGGTGGCCAGGAGGAGTTTGGAATGCTTCAGATTCTGCTCTGGTTCCCAAGAATTGTCTTCCACCGAGTATCCTTTCCAGCGGATCAGGAAACGCCGTCAGGAGGGTGGTCCCTTATGACGGAGAATGCGGTCCACGAGGTATTCCTCTTCGGGACCAACATGGTCCGGAGATGGTCGGGGGAAGTTCGGACCATGGACTGGGGTTTCCTTGGCAGGGGAGAGAAGGGAAGCGTGGAAAACAGGGTAAATCTTCCAGGTTTTGGGGAGGTGTAGTTGGTAGGTGATAGGAGAAAGAACCTTAGTAATTTCAAATGGTCCTTCGTGTTTCAGAAGGAACTTGGAGTCCTTCAGAAGGTGATGGAGGTTCCTGGCCTCTAGCCAAACCTTGTCTCCTAGGGCAAAGGGTTTGAAACGTTGTCGGGTTCGAGAGGCCATGGTTGCTCTAGCAAGCTCATGGGCAGCGTGGGCTTCATCTCTGGCCTTGGTGAGTTGGAAGAGGTGGAGTTCTACTGCAGGAAGGTTGGAGGGAGAGAGGACGGAAGGAAGAGGTTTAGGTTCATAGCCCATCTGGAGGAAAAACAGAGATTGGTTGGTGACGGAGTGGGGGCAATGGTTATGGGTGAACTCGGCAAAAGTCAGGAGTTCTGTCCATGAGGTTGTTACAATTTCACCATTTTCTCCCTTGCCACTACGTTTTCCCCTTGACCTCATGCCTACCCTTGTCTCGCACTTTATTCGTCTCGCTGTTCGAGCCCCACCCAACTACATCTTTTACCTCTGTATTATTCATATGTTCTCCAATGTTCCCTCAGCTTCCACGCCTCGTGAACACTGACTCACCTGTGTTCCTGAATGTTCTATCAAGTTCTATCCCTGACTCATCCTTGTTCCACAACGTTCTATCCAGTTCTATCCCATTACCACGGCTCACCTATTTAAACCGTAGTACTCGACCTGTAACTCTAAGCTTGATCTTCTCAATCTAATGAGTTCCTGCGGACTTCGTCTGATTCCCTCGCTTTCATCCTTGTCCACCCTTTGCTTCCATAGCAAGGGCAGCCCTCTAGTAGCACCACAGCTAGAGGTTCTTTGCATCATCCAAGCTTCCGACTCCTAGTCCGCTTGACTCCTTTGAGATCACACCTAGCCTACAGCAAAGCGTAACAAAAGATCAAGCTTCTATCTCGAAAGGACTACCTCCGTTGTAGATCCATTACCCCTTGATTCTCAAGCATGCTCTCCATGAGCAGATACCTTGAATCCTAGAACCACCATAGCGTCCCAACGACCCACCATCGATCCTCGTTGGTCCAGACCACGAGAACCTCCGCCCACCAACCTATCTGAGTCGGAAGCCCCCCAAGATACTGCATCATCCCCGGACACCAACCTGGACTTAGATCTTGACACTCTCTTTGGACCCAAAGAAGAGCTCACCCTTTGACATCGGTTTTCTTCTGAACTCACTATCCCAAGAGAACCAACCCCACCGTTGCCAACCCCCAGAGCACAAAACCCTCCCTTCAGAGGATTCCCACTCTCATATCCACCGATCATTTCCCCCCAATCTACCATGCCAGCAGCAGCTACCACCAAACCCACCGAGCTTCGCCTCAGAACCCCCGAAGACTTTGACAGGTCATTCGCCAAAGCTGAAAATTGGCTTGGGACCGTTACCTTTTACCTAGCCGTTAACTCCGAAGTCTATGACACTGACGCCAAGAAGGTGGCTTATGCTCTATCATTTATGAAGAAAGGATCAGCTAAGGTCTGGGCTGCCACTTTCAGGCAGAAGATTCTTGCACAAGCCATGCTCAACCTAGGAACTTTCATCGACTTCTGTGACGCTTTTTCCAAGTCCTTCGTCCGAAAGGCCACCATCGCCTCTAGCCTCCATTGGCTCGCCATGACCAAGATGGTCAAGAATAGGCACGGGGACTACTCCCCTTCCCTTACTGAATACACTGCCCGCTTCCAGAACCACGTCGCTATCTCAAAAGTCACTGACCCCAATGTCCTTATCAGCTACTACACTATCAGGATTCCGGAACCTCTAATGTGGAAGATTCAAAGTATGGAATCCCCCCTGGACAAGATCGAGGACTGGTATACCAAAGCTGCCCATTTCGTGGCCATGAAGGAGAGAGCCAGGGATCTCACGAAACGAGGGAGCAGAAAAGTTTTCCATGGAATTTCCTCCACTCCTAGAACCCCTGCTCCTGACCCAGACACCATGGATGTAGACGCTGTACGCACCACCCTCATCCCCAAGCTTACCCCTGCAGAGCGAAAGCATTGCATCGAGAATAACCTTTGCTTCCATTGCTGAGAAGGAGGACATCTTTTCTCTGATTGCCCAAAATTCTCCAAAGGAAAGAAACCTGCGGTTAAAGTGGTAGCCACCTCGGACCTTCCCAAGCTGGAAGAAATCCCAAATGATGCCAACGAAGACAAGAATGGAGTAGCAGTAAGAAGAGTTTCATTTTCTCAGGGTTTTTGAAGAGGGGACCTGCCACAACGTCTACGTCTCCTAGTGCTTCGGTATCTGTAACTTCTACTACAAACTCCATGCAAATTCCAGTACAAGTTATTATCCCCTTGCACACCCTGCAAACTGTTGATACTCGAGCCTTGATTGATAGCGGAGCCGATGTCTGCTGTCTTGACTGGGGCTTCGCTAAGAAACACAAGATTCCTCTGACCAAACTTGACCACCCCGTTTACGCCAAAAATGCTGATGGAACCATTAATACTAAAGGAACCATCTGATACGTTTCCAACCTCTTTGTTTCCACCAAGGGCCTAGTTCACCAGATCACCTGCCATGTCATGCACCTGAACAAGGATAACGTATTCCTTGGAATCCCTTGGCTTTGGAAGGCCAACCCAACCATTGACTGGGCGAAGAAAACCCTTCAGATCGCCGAAACCACTGATGAATCGAAACTCCTCTTTTCCCTCCACCAAGGAGCCTACTTACGACAGGAAAAGCTCCTCGTTCCCCCTCGACCCCCACCACACCATGTTTTTGTCAACTTGATTCAGGACGAATGCCTGTATGCCTACAACAGATGGGAGGACGAATGCAACTTCCTAACCCGCACCCATGACCAATATACCATCAACCGAATCATTCGCTACAGATCATGGTTCATTCCAGCTCCTGTAATCTCCCGACTCTCCATCGCCTCCAGCCTTGCCCTCTCCCTTGACACTCCAGTTGCCTCCTCCCTCCCGGAAGAATATGCTAGATATAAGGAGGTTTTTGCTAAAGAAGCAGTGAACGTTCTTCCTCCATCTAGACCCTACGACCATGCCATCAATCTCAAAGAAGATTTTGTTCCCCGAATCACCAAGATTTACCCCCTTTCAGCTGATGAAAGACAGGCTACAGACAAGTTCATTGATGAAAACCTAGCCTCAGGTAAAATTTTCCCTTTGAAATCCCCTCAGGCCTCCCCTTTCTTCTTCGTTAAGAAGAAAGCCCAACCGGGACAGAAACCCAGCCTATGACCTTGCCAGGACTACTGACGCCTAAACAAACAAACTGTTCAAGACACGTATCCCCTTCCTCTCCTACAGGATTTCATGGACCGGATCCGGGGGGCGAAAGTATTTATCAAGATGGATGTCAGATGGGGCTATAACAACATTCGCATTAAGGAAGGTGACCAATGGAAAGCCACCTTTATCATGCATCGAGGGCTGTTCGAACCGAACGTTATGTTCTTCAGACTAACCAACTCTCCTCCCACATTCCAACAGTTCATGAACGATTGATTTTGAGACCTCATCGCAGAAGGATGGCTATTCATCTATATGGATGACCTCCTCATTTTCTTCCCCGACCCACAAACCCACACTGAGCGGACCCACCGAGTACTGCAGCAAATGAAGGAACTCCACCTTCATTTGAAACCTGAGAAATGCTTCTTCGACCAAGATGAAGTCGAATACCTTGGAATGATTATCCGCCTGGACAAGATCGCCATGGACCCTACTAAGTTAGATGGAATAGCCCATTGGCCCACTCCCACCTCCGTAAAAGAAGTTCGATCGTTCCTAGGGTTCGCTAATTTTTACCGACGATTCATCCCTGATTACTCCACCATAGCCCAACCCCTCATCGACCATACTAAGAAAACCACCACCTGGTCCTGGAATGACTCTTGTCAGTCTGTGTTCAACCTCCTTAAGGCAAAGTTTGCTTCCCAACCAGTTCTCTGAGTTCCGGACCTCTCAGCTCCCTTTGCTATTGCCACTGATGCCTCCCTCTATGCTTCTGGAGGAATTCTCCTCCAAGCAGATCCTAATGGCGAATGGCATCCCTGTTCCTATCTTTCTCAAAGCTTTGATTCTACCCAGCGGAACTATGACATCCATGATCAGGAGCTCCTAGTGGTGCTCCGAGTGCTCAAAGCCTGGTCTCACTACCTACAAGGATCTCCTCACCAGGTTCGGGTGTTCACAGATCATAAAAACCTCACTTACTTCTGGGAACCCCACACACTGAACTGGCGACAAGCTTGCTGGTTACTTGATTTCACGGATTTTGACCTTAAACTGATCCACGTACCTGGATCTCAACTCGCTGGCCCTGACGCCCTCTCCTGATGCTCGGACCACTTCCCGAAAGATACCTCGGACAATTCTCTTATGACCCTACTCCCTCCATCCCTCTTCGTCAATGTCATTGACATCGCCCTCTCCTCCAAGATCTGCTCTGCCTCTGCTGCTGACCTGTTCACCCTGACCTCGCTCCAAGCCGTAGATGAGAATATCCCTACAGCATTTTGCTCCCGACTGTCCGACTGGCAAAACCGAGAAGGAATACTCACTTACCAGGATCGCGTATACGTTCCCCCCGAAGGAGATCTCAGATGTGAGATCTTACAAAGATACCATGATCATGAAACTGCTGGTCACCCTGGATACCTCAAAACCTGTCAACTGGTTTCCGCAGAATTCTGGTGGCCTGGTCTGGCATCTTTCGTTCAAAACTATGTAGAAGGGTGTGCGGTCTGTCAACAGTGTAAATCCAACACCCATCCTGGCACCCCATCTCTCACCCCCATCGCGACCTCCACGTCCCATCCTTTTCAGGACATCTCAGTTGACCTAATCACTGACCTTCTAGTCTCTGATGGAAAGGACTCCATAGTCATCTGGGTAGACCGAGTCTTCAAGGGGGTGATATTCTGCCCAACAACTAAATCTGCCTCGGCAGCTGATGTTGCCTCCCTCTACTTTCATAAAGTTTACCGACGTTTCGGACTCTTTGATTGTGTCATTTCTGATAGAGGTCCCCAATTCGCCTCGGCATTTGCCAAAGAAATGGGGTGTATCTTGAACTATGACCTCCACCTGTCTACTACCTATCACCCCCAAACGGATGGCCAGACTGAATGAACCAACCAAGAACTCGAAACTTATCTCCAAATCTTCTGTAGGGACAACCCTACCTCATGGACGGAACTCCTAACTTTTGCTGAATTCACTCATAACCACTGCCCCTACTCCGTCACCAATCACTCTCCGTTCTTCCTCCAAATGGGCTATGAACCTAGACCCCTCCCTTCCGTCCTCGCTCCCTCCAACCTTCCTGCAGTAGAACTCCATCTCTTCCAACTCACCAAGGCCAGGGATGAAGCCCAAGCCACTCACGAACTCGCCAGAGCAACCATGGCCTCTTGAACCCGACAATATTTCAAGCCCTTTGCCCTAGGAGATAAGGTTTGGTTGGAAGCCAGGAACCTTCATCGTCTTCAGAAGAATCCCAAATTCCTCCCGAAACATGAAGGGCCATTTGAAATCATCAAGGTTCTTTCCCCAATTACCTATCATTTACGCCTCCCTAAAACCTGGAAAATTCACCCCGTTTTCCACGCTTCACTTCTCTCCCCTGCCAAGGAAACCCCAGTCCATGGTCTGAATTTCCCCTGACCCCCTCCAGACCATGTTAGCCCCGGAGAGGAATACCTCGTGGACTGTATTCTCCATCATCAGGGACCACCCTCCCGACAACGCTTCCTAATCTGCTGGAAGGGATATACAGCAGAAGACGACTCCTGGGAACCAGAGTGGAATTTGAAGAATTCCAAACTCCTTCTAGCCACCTATAAGAAACGTCACCCAAAGGACTTCCCTCCCCAACTTGCCTGATCTTCTACCACCACCAACAACACCACTAAACTGCCATGCCTTGCTCTGATGTCCCCGAACTCGTCCTTCCTATTCTCCCCCGACGCGGTGACTCACCGCCTGCAGAATCTATTACTGATTCTGTCCTTGCTTCTGTCTCTTCTCTCACCGTCTCTGACGATTCCGACAACGACATTCACCCCCGTTCAACTCTTCAGCCTAGCTTCTCTACTCCTCCTTCTATGTCTCCTAGCGTCCCAAGTGTTTCTTCTTCTCATTCCTACCATACGCCTCCTTCCTTTCTAAATCCCCATGCCATGATCATCGATGACACCTCTTCCCCTACGTCCCGTGTTGCTACCCCTGGGTGGGGAAGCCGACCTGCCATTTCCATCCCTGAGCTCGCTGAACCTCCTGTCCGCCTGGTCGCATATCTCGGCACCATTAAATCCGTCGACCTCCCCGAGCATGCCCATAGGGTATGCCCGGATCTTCCCACCGACGCTGAATCCCATACCCTCCTCCATTTCCTCAGAGACCCCAGATATGCAGTCCCCATCAGCACACACCTTGACTACAGATCTGTGCTCCACTCCCTTTACCTCGCCACCCTTCAGGTCACTCGACTCACCTCCCTGGTGCGCGCACCTTCAGCCTCATCCGATGCCAATGCCACCTTCCGCAACCACACCCTGTCCCACATCCAAATGGAACTCAAGACGAACCTCCTCCTGGCGTTCTACCAACTCGGCATGTTGGAATTCATGCAGGACCTGGACTGCTACCTCCAGGATCTGGCCTGCTATACGCACCTCGGTGCCACTACCATCTCCACCTCCTCGGTGTCATCCTCGGCGTTGAACTCCGAGGAGCTCAATGTCATAGAACGAATCGAAGCCTGCTGGACCGGCAACTTTGGCCACACCCCCCTCCTTCCATTTCACCCTCGTTTTCATGAGGCCTGCTTCAAATGCCACCGCCTTGGTCACCAGCGTGTCAACTGTGGGGTCTATCAGTGTCCGATATGCCACTGTTTCCATCCCAGTCACTCTCAGTGGCAGTGCCCTCTGCGCCACGCTCCTCTGCTGCCCTCGCCCTCTACCTCTCCCACCTTCTTGCACTCGTCACACCCTTCCTCACCCCACCATTCCTATCACGGACCCCATTGTCTCCGTGGCACCCGCCGCATGGTCCCCAGCTGCCCATGCCACCGCTCCCACTCTCTGGACTTGGACTCCGGCGTGGACAATGACATCTGGGACGACACCGCCTTCGCCAATGTGACCGGGTCGCCTGCTATGGGGGCGTGTGACCTGTAAAGTGTCTGTGCCAGTGCCTTGACCCTCGTGGGGGGGTAATGTTACAATTTCCCTGTTTTCTCCCTTGCCACTACGTTTTCCCCTTGACCTCATGCCTATCCTTGTCTCGCACTTTATTCGTCTTACTGTTTGAGCCCCACCCAACTACATCTTTTACCTCTGTATTATTCATATGTTCTCCAACATTCCCTCAGCTTCCACGCCTCGTGAACGCTGACTCACCTGTGTTCCTCAATGTTCTATCAAGTTCTATCCCTGACTCATCCTTGTTCCACAACGTTCTATCCAGTTCTATCCCATTACCACGGCTCACCTATTTAAACCGTAGTACTCGACCTGTAACACTAAGCTTGATCTTCTCAATCTAATGAGTTCCTGTGGACTTCATCTGATTCCCTCGCCTTCGTCCTTGTCCACCCTTTGCTTCCATAGCAAGGGCAGCCCTCTAGTAGCACCATGGCTAGAGGTTCTTTGTGTTGTCCAAGCTTCTGACTCCTAGTCCGCTTGACTCCTTTGAGATCACGCCTAGCCTATGGCAAAGCATAACAGAGGCAGGGTTGTCCCCACAGAAGATCCAAAGATAAGTTTCTAACTCTTGGTTTGTTCGCTCAGTCTGTCCATCTGTTTGGGGGTGATAGGCGGTAGATAGGCAAAGGTCATAGTTCAAGATATGCCCCATTTCTTTGGTGAATGCTGAAGCGAATTGGGGGCCTCTGTCAGAGATGACATGATTAAAGAGTCCGAAATGTCGGTAAACCTTGTGGAAGTAGAGGGAGGCTACATCAGCTGCCGAGGCAGATTTGGTAGTAGGGCAGAATATCGCCCCTTTGAAGGCTCGGTCCACCCAGATGACTATGGAGTCTTTTCCATCAGAGATTGGGAGGTCGGTGATTAGGTCAACCGAGATGTCTTGGAAGAGGTGAGACGTGGAGGTGGCAATGGGAATGAGAGGTGGGGTGCTAGGATGGGTGTTGGCTTTACACTGCTGGCAGACTGCGCACCCCTCTACGTAGTTTTGGACAAAAGATGCCAGACCAGGCCACCAGAATTCTGCAGAAACCAGCTGACGAGTTTTGAGGTATCCGGGGTGACTGGCAGTCTCATGGTCATGGTACCTTCATAAGATCTCGCGTCTGAGATCTCCTTCGGGGGGAACATATATGTGGTCTTGGTAAGTGAGTATCCCCCCCCGATTTTGCCAGTCGGACAGCCGGGAACGAAATGCAGTGGGAATGTTTTCATCCACGGCTTGGAGTGAGGTCAGGGCGAACGGATAGGCAGTGGAGGCAGAATGGATCTTGGAGGAGAGGGTGGTATCGATGACATTGATGAAGAGAGATGGGGGGAGTAGGGTTACAAGGGAATTGTCTGAAGCATCTTTTGGAAAGTGGTCAGAGCATTGGGAGAGAGCATCAGGTCCAGTGAGTTGGGACCCAGGTACATGGATCAGTTTGAGGTCAAAGTCAGCAAGGTCAAGTAACCAATGAGCTTGTCGCCAGTTCAAGGTATGGGGTTCTCTAAAATAGGTGAGGTTCTTATGATCGGTGAACACTTGAACCTGATGGGGAGACCCTCGCAAGTAGTGGGACCAGGCTTTGAGCACCCAGAGTACTGCTAGAAGTTCTCGGTCATGGATGTCATAGTTTTGTTGGGTAGGGTCGAAACTTTGGGAGAGGTAGGAACAGGGGTGCCATTCGCCATTAGGATCCACTTGGAGGAGGATTCCTCCGGAAGCATAGAGGGAGGTATCAGTTGCGATTGCGAAGGGGGCGAAAAGATCTGGGACTCGAAGAACCGGTTGGGAGGTGAACCGTGCTTTGAGTAGGTCGAATGCTGATCGATACGAATCACTCCAGGACCATGTAGTTGTCTTTTTGGTAAGGTCGATAAGGGGTCTAGCAATAGTGGAGTAGTCGGGGATGAACCATTGGTAAAAATTGGCGAATCCTAGGAAGGACTGGACTTCTTTTATGGAAGTGGGGACGGGCCAGTGGGCGATTCCGTCCAGCTTGGTGGGGTCTATCGCAATTTCATCTGGGCGAATGATCATCCCAAGGTACTCTACTTCATCTCGATCGAAGAAGCACTTCTCAGGCTTCAAATGTAGGTGAAGTTCCTCCATCTGCTGCAATACTCGGTGGGTTCATTCAGTATGAGTTTGTTGGTCAGGGGAGAAAATGAGGAGGTCGTCCATATAGATAAATAGCCATCCTTCCGTGATGAGATCTCGGAATGAATTGTTCATCAACCGTTGGAACGTGGGGGGAGAGTTGGTTAGTCCGAAGAACATGACGTTCGGTTCAAACAGCCTTCAATGCGTGATAAAGGCGGCTTTCCATTGGTCTCCTTCCTTGATGCGGACGTTGTTGTACCCCCATTGGATGTCCATCTTGGTGAACACTTTCGCCCCCCGGATCCGGTCCATGAAATCCTGTAGAAGAGGAAGGGGATAGGCATCTCGAATGGTTTGTTCGTTTAGGCATCGGTAGTCCTGGCAAGGTCGTAGGCTGGGTTTCTGTCCGGGTTGGGCTTTCTTTTTAATGAAGAAAAAAGGGGAGGCTTGAGGGGATTTCGACAGGGAAATTTTACCTGAAGCTAGGTTTTCATCAATGAACTTATCCATAGCCTGTCTTTTGTTGGCTGAAAGGGGGCAAATCTTGGCGATACGGGGAACAAAATCCTCTTTGAGATTGATGGCATGGTTGTAGGGTCTAGATGGAGGAAGAATGTTCACTGCTTCTTCGGCGAAGACCTCCTTATATTTGGCATATTCTTCCGGGAAGGGGGAAGCATCCAGGGCGTCAGGGGAAAGGACCAGGCTAGATGTGATGGAGAGACGAGAGATTACAGGGGCTGGGACGAACCATGAGCCGCAGTGAATAATTTGATTAATAGTATATTGGTCATGAGCATGGGTCAAGAAGTCGCACTCGTCCTCCCATCCATTGTAGGCATATAGGCATTCATCTTGAACCGAATTAACGAAAACATGGCGTGGTGGGGGTTAGGGGGGAACAAGGAGCTTTTCTTGTCGTAGGTAAGCTCCTTGATAGAGGGAAAAGAGGAGTTTTGATTTGTCGGTGGTTTCGGCGATTCGAAGGGTCCTCTTAGCCCAGTCGATGGTTGGGTTGGCCTTTCGTAACCAGGGGATTCCAAGGAATACGTTATCCTTGCTGAGATGCATGACATGGCAGGTGATCTGGTGAACGAGGCCTTCGGTGGAGACGAAGAGATCAGTGATGTATCGGATGGTTCCTTTGGTGTTAATGGTTCCATTGGCATTCTTGGCGTAGACTGGGTGGTCGAGTTTGGTCAGAGGGATCTTGTGTTTCTTAGCAAAGCCCCAATCAAGGCAGCAGACATCTGCTCTGCTATCAATCAGGGCTTGGATGTCAACAGTTTGCAGGGTGTGCGAGGGAATAATAACTTGTACTGGGATTTGCATAGAGTTCATAGTAGAAGTTACAGATACCGAAGCACTAGGGGATGTAGACGTTGTGGCAGGTCCCCCCTTCAAAAACCCTGGGAAAATGAAACTCTTCTAACCACTACCCCGTCCTCATCTTCATCGGCATTGTCTGGGATTTCTTCCAACTTGGGAATGTCCAAGGTAGCGACCACTTTGACCGCTGGTTTCTTTCCTTTGGAGAATTTGGAGCAGTTAGTGGAAAGGTGTCCCCCTTCCCAGCACCGGAAACAAAGGTTGTTCTTGATGCATCGCTTTCATTCGGCAGGTGTGAGTTTGGGGATGAGAGCGGTGTGTACGGCATCCACGTCCATGGCATCAGGATCAGGGGGGGTCGTCCTGGGGGTGGTGGGAATTCTGTGGAAAACTTTCCCACTTCCTCGTTTCGCGAGATCCCTAGCTCTCTCCTTCATGGCTGCAAAGTGAGCTGCCTTGGTGTACCAGTCCTCGATTTTATCAGGGGGAGTCTCCATACTTTGAATCTTCCACATAAGAGGTTCCGGGATTCCGATGGTGTAATAACTAATAAGGACGTTGGCATTGGTAACCTTAGAGATAGTGACGTGGTTTTGGAAGCGAGCAGTGTATTCGGTGAGGGAAGGGGAGTAGTCCCCATGCTTGTTTTTGACCACCTTGGTCGTGGTGAGCCAGTGGAGGCTGGAGGCGATGGTGTCTTTTCGGACGAAGGACTTGGAAAAAGCGTCGCAGAAGTCGACAAAGGTTCCTAGGTTGAGTGTGGCCTGTGCAACAATCTTCTGCCTGAAAGTGGCAGCCCAGACCTTAGCTGATCCTTTCTTCATGAATGATAGAGCGTAGGCCACCTTCTTGGCATTGGTGTCGTAGACTTCAGAGTTAACGGCTAGGTAAAAGGTAACAGTCCCGAGCCAATCTTCAGCTTTGGCGAACGACCTGTCAAAGTCTTAGGGGGTTCTGAGGCGAAGCTCGGTGGGTTTGGTGGTAGCTGCTGCTGGCATGGTAGATTGGGGGGGGATGGTCGGCGGTGGATACGAGAGTGGGAATCCTCCGAAGGGAGGGTTTTGTGCTCTGGGGGTTGGTGACGGTGGGGTTGGTTCCCTTGGAATGGTGAGCTCAGAAGAAAACCAATGTCGAAGAGTGAGCTTTTCTTTGGATCTGAAGAGAGTGTCAAGGTCTAAGTCCAGGTTGGTGTCCAGGGATGATGCAGTATCTTGGGGAGCTTCCAACTCAGATAGGTCAGTGGGTGGAGGTTCTCGTGGTCTAGACCAACGAGGATCGATGGTGGGTCGTTGGGATGCTATGGTGGTTCAAGGATTTGAGGGATCTGCTCACGGAGAGCATGCTCGAGAATCAAGGGGTAATGGAGCTACAACGGAGATAGTCCTTTTGAGATAGAAGCTTGATCTTTTGTTACACTTCGCCGTTGGCTAGGCATGATCTCAAAGGAGTCAAGCAGACGAGGGGAGTTGGAAGCTTGGATGATACAAGGAACCTCTAGCTGTGGTGCTACTAGAGGGACTGCCCCTTGCTTATAAGAGCGAAGGGGTGGACAAGGCTGGGATGGGGGGATCAGACGAAGTCCGCTAGAACTCATAGGATTGAGAAGATCAAGCTTGGAGTTACAGGTCGAGTACTACAGTTTAAATAGTCGAGCCATGGTAACAGAATAGAACTGGATAGAACGTTGTGGAACAAAGATGAGTCAGGCATAGAACTCGGTAGAACGTTGAGGAACAGGGGTGAGTCAGCGTTTACGAAGCATAGAAATCAGAGGAACGTTAGAGAACATATGAGTAATACACAGGTAAAAAGATATCGTCAGGTGGGGTTCGAACGGCAAGATGACAATGTACAAGGCAGGAGGTAGGCATGAGAGAACAGAGAACATAGTAGGGAAGGAAAAACGTAACAGAACCTAGCTTTGGGCAAGATTTCTCCCTTGAAATCCCCCTAGGCTTCTCCCTTTTTCTTCATCAAAAAGAAGGCACAACCAGGACAAAAGCCTGGCCTCCGTCCGTGTCAGAACTACTGGCGTTTGAACAAACTGACCATTTGCAATGCTTATCCCCTTCCCCTCCTCCAGGACTTCATGGATCAGATCAGAGGGGCTAAGGTGTTCACCAAGATGGATGTGTGATGGGGGTACAACAATGTATAGATAAAAGAAGGAGATCAATGGAAGGCAGCCATTATCACCCATCACGGGTTGTTTGAATCCAATGTCATGTTCTTTGGATTAACCAATTCCCCTCCCACCTTCCAATGATTTATGAACGACTCATTCCAGGACCTCATTGCAGAAGAGTGGTTAGTTATTTACATGGACGACCTCCTTATCTTCTCCCCTGACCAGGAAACCCACACCGAGTGGACCCACTGAGTACTGCAATGGATGGAAGAACTCCACCTCCATCTGAAACTGGAGAAGTGCTTCTTCGACCAGAACGAGGTCGAATATCTTGGGATGATTATCTGGCCTGACGAGATCGCCATGAACCCCACCAAGTTAGATGGAATCACCCACTGGCCGACCCCCACCTCGGTGAAAGAGGTTCAGTTGTTCCTGTTACAACTTGACCTGGTCCTATTTATTTTCTTTTTACCTCTTTGCTAGCTTAGTCTCGATGGATCGCTATCCATCTCGTCTGGCATTACCCAGACTACTCTCATATGGCACGTAGGTCGTTACTCCCATGGACTGCAGCATATGTTTCATTTCTGACTAATGACCCCGCTGTTATTGTCGCTTGGGGTCGTTCCGACCACTTCTTTGTTTCATGATGATCTTTGATTGACAGCTGCTTCTGATCGACTCTGATCGACAGATCCACAGCAGACATGACTCACTTTGACTCCTTCTGAGTCCTTACGCTTTCCCGAGTCATGTCTCCCTTGGTTCCTCGTTTACCTGCTTGTTCCATAGAGTTCCATGACCGTCTATGGCCCAAGTATATAAACAGTAGTCCCTATGCTTGTACTCCTTAAGCTAAAGCTACTCAATCATACCCTTGAGATAACTCCTACGCCCAATCTCCCAACACTGGGATAAGACTCGTCCTCCTCAGACTCATCGTACCCTTCGACGCTGAGCATGCTCTTTGTGAGCAGATACCTCGCCCGAAGGTCTTAGTCGTACCATAGCGTCAAGAATGCTGGTACTCCCTAGTCCCAGACCTTACCCTTGAGTCTATGCTCGACCCTACCTGGGCCAAGCATAACAAAAGCTCTAGCTTACCATGTCGCGGCTACCATCGAGTAGGCCCTCCTCCTCAGCCTGACCGCCACCAATCTCCACTTCATGGAGAGCCACAGAACAGCAAACCGCTGAATCCCCAAAATCATCGGGTTCAGAAGTTTCTACAGAAAACTCTGATAACCCCAACCTCGACCTTGAACTATGCTCTCCCTCTGTGGAAGCTGAATCACAAGAACTCGCTAGTTTACTGTCCCACCAGCTTTCAGCCGGAGCAGTTATCCCTTGTAGCCCCACCTCACTGTCACCGACTCCAATCACTCAAAGCGGTCATATATTCCCAGCCACGGCACCAGCTGCCCCTCAGCCCCAGACTCCCACTATGGGAACCAAGCCCATGGAAATCTGCCTCAGGGTCCCTGATGACTTCGACGGAAACCTTACGAAAGCGAAGCCTTGGCTACGCTCGGTACAATTGTACCTATCCATCAATACTGAGATTTATAACAATGACACTAAACGAATCCCCTACGTGCTGTCTTTCATGAAGAAAGGAACGGCTTCTACCTGGGCTGATACCTTCCCAGAATCCAAGATCGCAGGCGGAGGCTTCTCTCTTGGGAAGTGGTCCGACTTCATTGCCAAGTTCGAAGGAGTTTTATCCCATTCAGAATCGGTTACCAACGTGCTCACCTGGCTTGCCACCAAGTAAATGATTCCAGGAAAGAAGGGCGAATTTTCCCCTTCTTTGACTAATTACACCGCCCAGTTTAGGTCCAAGGTATCCGCCGCAGGAGTAACCAATGATTCGGTTTTGGTCTCCTATTACTCTACAGGTATACCTGAAGAACTGATGTTCGATGTTCTCCAAATGGAGAACCCCCCCACTAAAGTTGCCGACTGGTACAAGAAGGCAGCTCTTTTCGACTCCCACTGCTGACGAGCCCATGGGATTGCCCAACAGCACAAGAAACCTGGTACTTTGTACGTACCAACTTACTCCAAGAAAGAAGAAAAGGACCCTGACGCCATGGATGTCGACGTGGTTCGTCTTCCCCCCAAGCTCACTGAAGCCGAAAGGCAGAAGTGTTTCAAGGAAGGCCGTTGCCTCCGATGCTGCCAGACTGGCCATATGGCAAAAGAGTGCAAGGCCTACAACTCTTCTAAGAACTCCAAGAAAGCCCACAAGGTGAAGAAGGATGATGTTCTGGAGTTAGCTGACTGTGAAGACGATGATGAGGTCGAGTCAGCAGCTAGGATCTCCTTCTCCCACAAGGATTTTTAGAACGGAGGACCCCATCAACATGGACCCCTCCTAAATGTGCCAATGTACTAGTATCTGAGATCTGCAAATCCATGCAAATCCCAGTTCAACTCATAGTACCTGTGCACACCCTCAAAGCCGTTGACACCCGTGCCCTGATCGATAGTAGTGCCGACATCTCTTGCATCGACTGGGATTTCATGCGAAAGCACAAACTTCCCATTACTCGACTACCGAAACCCATCCCCATTCGAAATGTCAACCAATCTAGCAATTCCCATAGAGCCATCCGATTCACTTGTACCCTCTATGCCAACACCAGAGGAATCACCCAGAAAGTTCTCTTCCATGTCATGTCCTGTGGAAGTGAGAATGTCATCCTTGGACTCCCTTGGCTCCACTCCACCAATCCAAAGATCGACTGGTTCAAACAGACAATCGACATCCCCGAAACCTGTGACCAGTCCAAGGTTCTTTTTCAGGAACACAACATTGCTACCTCTGAGTATAGCGACAAATTCAAGAGACCCAGTTTTAACTGGACCTCCCCACACCAAGTCAAGGTTAACTGCGTCGACCATGCTCGACTCTACGAGTACCTTGATGAAGAATCGGAAAGTGAGTTCTGTCAGAGAGCTCACGATCACTATCGTATAGGCCAGATCCAATGGTGTGGATCGCAGTTCTACCCCCTAGGCTCTCCAGTTATCACCAAAATCACTTCCACCATGTAACTCGCACAGGTGGAATTCAACAAGAAACCTGAAGTTACCCTCCCAGCAGAGTACAAGCAGTTCCGAAAGGTGTTTGAAGAATGACCAATTGGACAACTCCCACCGGAATGGACTTACAACCATGAGATTAACCTCAAAGAAAGCTTCGAACCCAAGATTGGCAAGTTGTACCTGCTATCCTCATGGGAATGCGACGCCACTGAAGCCTTCCTAGAAGAGAACCTCTGGTCCGGTGCTATCCGCCCCTCGAATTCCCCCCAAGCATCCCCTTTCTTCTTTGTCCAGAAGAAAGAACTCGACCCCAACAGTAACCCCAAACTTTGGCCCTGCATGGACTACCGGAAACTTAATGACCAGACTATCCGAGACGCATACCCCTTACCCTGAATCAACAATCTTATTAACAAAGTGCAAGATGCGAAGGTCTTCACCAAGTTTGATGTCTGATGGGGTTACAATAACGTCTGGATTAAGGAAGGACATCAATGGAAAGGCGCCTTTCTCACCCACAAGGGCCTCTTCGAACCAATGGTCATGTTCTTCGGAATGACCAACTCTCCTGTCACGTTCCAACGCTTCATGAATGATTCATTTAGGGACATGATCTCCGAAGGATGGCTCGTCATCTATATGGATGACCTCCTTATCTTTTCCCCAGACGAGCAACTCCATACCGAATGAACTAAGAGAGTCCTTCAATGGATGGAAGAACTCAACCTCCATCTTCGTCTGTCCAAATGTTCCTTTGCTACGGAATAGGTGGACTATCTTGGCATGATCCTCTCCCCCAGTAAACTTGCCATGGATCCTGTCAAACTTGATGGGATCACCTCCTGGCCCACACTGACCTCAGTCAAAGAAGTCCGGTCTTTCCTCGGATTTGCCAACTACTATCGGCAATTCATTCCGGACTATTCCACCATCGCTCGCCCCCTCATAGACCTTACTAAGAAAACCCAACCTTGGTACTGGGATTCTTCGCAGGAAGTTGTGTTCCTTCGCCTAAAGGAACTCTTCCTCTCCAAACCCGTACTCCAACTTCCCGACCCCAGTGCACCCTTTGCCATTGTGACCGACACCTCCGGCATGGCCACAGGTGGCATTCTTTTGCAGACTGATGAGAACAGTGCTTGGCACCCTTGCTCATACCTCTCCCAGTCATTCTCCCCCGCAGAACGAAACTACAACATACATGACTGCGAGCTTCTCGCTATCATCCACGCCCTGAAATCTTGGCATCACCTCCTCCATGGCTTGTCTGTGCCAGTTCAGGTCTTCATCGACCACAAGAACCTTATGTACTTCTGAGCCCCCCAGAATCTCAATCATCGACAAGCTCGCTGGTTATTAGACCTTGTGGATTTTGACTACAAGATGATCCACGTCCCTGGATCCCTCCTCGCTGGTCTGGATGCCCTATCCCGCCGTCCCGACTTCCTCACCCACACGCTGGACAATACTCAGACAGTCCTCCTCCCAGACTCCATCTTTGTCTGCCTTATTGACTCTGCCCTCCAGGATCACATTAAGACCACGTCGAAAGACGACCCCCTTTTTCTTCAGACGCTTCAAGCCTTTGATGGCTCCATCCCCACCACCTTTTGCTCCCGCCTTAGTGACTGGCAACTCCATGAAGGCGTTTTGATCTATCAAGGTCATGTCTATATTCCTCCCATCACCGGACTGCGTAAGTCCATCCTTCAACGATGTCACAACCACGAGTCCGCCAGTCATCCAGGCTTCCTTAAGACTTGACAGCTCGTTGTGAGCGAGTTCTGGTGGCCTGGTTTGGCCCAGTATGTTCGTAAGTATGTCGAGGGCTGTGCCCTTTGCCAGCAACACAAAGTCAATACCCACCCCACAACTCCTCTGCTTACCCCCAACCGGTCCACTGCCACTCGCCCCTTTCAGCAGATTTCCTGCGATATGATCATGGATCTTCCCACATCCAACAGTTTCACGGCTGTAATAGTCTGGGCCAACTTCACATCTTCGAAGGAGGCTGTTTTCTGCCCTACCACTAAGACCACCACAGCAGAGGACATTGCCGTCCTCTATTTTAAGAAGGTTTACCCCAGTTCGGTCTCTATGAGAAGATTATCTTGGATCGAGGCCCTCAATTTGCTTCTCGCTTTGCAAAAGAACTTGGTAGGCTTCTTGGATGCTCCCTTGCGTTATCCACTGCGTATCACCCCCAGACTGATGGGAAAACCAAGCAGATCAATCAGGAGCACAAGACTTACATGCGGATCTTTGTGGGGAATAACTCCACCATGTGGGCTGATTGGCTGATCCATGCCGACTTCACTCACAATCACCGCCTTCATTCCGTCACCAGTAAATCCCTGTTTTACCTAATGATGGGATACGAACCTACTCCAGTCCCCCCTGTCCTTCCACTCACAGATCTCCCTGCCATGGAAGATCGTATCAAAGAACTCACTGCTGCCCGCCAGGAAGCCCTGGCTGCGCACGAACTAGCTAGGCAAGTCATGGCTTCTTGGAACAAAAAGAATTTCACCCCATTCGAGAAAGGTGATCAAGTCTGGCTCGAGGCCAGAAATTTGAAATGCAACCTGACTCACCCAAAATTCGCCCCAAAACGTGAAGGACCCTTTACCATTATCAAGGTACTGTCCCCAATCACATACCAACTCTGCCTCCCCAAGACATGGAAAATCCATCTGGTCTTCCATACCTCGCTTCTCACCCCCTACAAGGAAAATTCGGTACATGGCCCCAACTTCCCATCACCCCCACCTGATCTTATCGATGGAGAAGAATAGTATGAAATTGAAAAGATCGTATGACACCGGGGCTCCACTGTCAACCAACAGTTCCTTGTCTGCTGGCACAGTTTCACCGCAGCCGATGACACCTGGCTCCCCGAACAGGAATTTAAACATGCACAAGCATGCCTCCGAAGCTATAAGAAGCTTCACCCCAAGGTCTTCCCTCCTTAGAATTCTACATGCTGGTCTCTATGTGAGAATCACCAACTGTGTCCTAACGATCTTCAATACTTAGCAGCATGTCTTATTCCCCGTCCACTGAGTCTTCCCTCACCGAGTCCTCGTTTACTGACTCTACTCTTTCCTCGCTTGAGGGAGTCAATGTATCTTCCCCCCTTGCCCAGGAACTCTCCATCCCAACCATTCACCCCCCTATGGTGCTTGCCGATGACTGCCCCAGCAATTCCGCCACCCCCAGGTGAAACACCACACCCCTTCCTTGGCCCTCTGTCCTCGACACGGAGGAAAAACCCAAGACTATCCTCTCCGTCAATGTCCCCCACTTTGCCTACACCCTCCAGTCCAACCCGCTGTCATGCGAGTCCGGATGCCTCCTACAGACTCACCTCAGAGACTCTCATTTTGTCACAACAATGCAGGCCCACTTAGACGTAGATTCCCCCCTCGAATCTTTGTACTTAGCATTTTTACAGGTCTTGCATATTGACCTCATAGCCTCATTTATCTCTGCCAATGCTCAGTCGGAGTTCTTCTCCACACAACTGCACCTAATAGCCTGCCACATTCGTTCCTACCTCCTCTCGGCCATGCACCAGCTGGATATGCTGGATTTCGTTGCTGACATCAAATGGTATTTGCAGGACCTCGCCAAGGCTGGTCTCCCAGCTCCCCCCGTTCGACCCCCTCTTCCCATCGAAACCATCTTAGTCCCCTCACCTGCTGAGCCTATCGCTCTGACGCCGTCTGTGTCATCCTCCCCATTATCACCCAGTGAGGTGAACCTTATTGACCGGCTAGAGAGGATCCATCTCATGAACGAAAGTGAGATCAGCCTTACCACTGATCACCCCATGTACAACGCATCCTGCTTTCACTGTCACCGTCTTGGACACTGGCGCATTGATTGCCCAGAGTACAAGTGTCTGTTCTGTCTCTGCATGCGCCCGGGACATATCCAGAACCAGTGCCCCCTCTGTCGTCGTCCTTGCCCTGCCACCCTGTCCTCATCTTCGTCTCATTCCTCTAGCTCCTCTCATTCGTCGCGATGGTTGCACTGCCCGCAACCTTGCCCACTTGCGTCCCAAATTCAGGACAAGCCGGAGCTCGATTTTACAGATGACGTGTGGGATGACATGGCCTACACTAACATTACTGGTTCCCCCAACAGAGGCTACATCAACCTTTAGTAATCCTCAAGTGGCATTGAGGAGCGTAAGAGGGGGGTAATGTTACGACTTGACCTGGTCCCGTTTATTTTCTTTTTACCTCTTCACTAGCTTAGTCTCGATGGATCACTATCCATCTCGTCTGGTGTTACCCAGACTACTCTCGTACGGCACGTAGGTTGTTACTCCCTTGGACTGCAGCATATGTTTCATTTCCGACTAATGACCCCACTGTCATTGTCGCTTCGGGTCATTCCGACCACTTCTTCATTTCATGATGATATTTGATTGACAGCTGCTTCTTGTTACATTTTCCCTTTCTACTATGTTTCTACTACACTTTTCTCAACCATATGCTTACCTCTCACCTTGCACTGTGGTCGTCTCACTGTTCGAGCCCCACCCGATGACATCTTTTATCTTTGTATTACTCATATGTTCTTAAACGTTCTCTTGACTTCTACGCCTCGAGTATGCTGACTCACCCTTATTCCTCAGCGTTCTACCTTGTTCTATGCCTGACTCATCTTTGTTCCTCAATGTTCCTCTCGATTCTACTCCGTTACCATGGCTCGCCTATTTAAACCATAGCACTCAACCTGTAACCCTTAAGCTTGATCTTCTCAATCTAATGAGTTCTTGCGGACTTTGTCTGATTCCCTCACCTCAGTCCTTGTCCACCCTTCGCTTCCATAGCAAGGGAAGCCCTCTAGTAGCACCATGGCTAGAGGTTCTTCACGTTGTCCAAGCTTCCGACCCCCAGTCCGCTTGACTCCTTTGAGATCACACCTAGCCTATGGCAAAGTGTAACAAAAGATCAAGCTTCTATCTCGTGTGGACTACCTCCGTAGTAGCTCCAATACCCCTTGATTCTCGAGCATGCTCTTCATGAGCAGATCCCTTGAATCCTTGAACTACCATAGCATCCCAACGACCCATCATCGATCCTTGTTGGTCTAGACCACGAGAACCCCCGCCTACCGACCTATCCGAGTTGGAAGCCCCCCAAGACACTGCGTCATCCCCAGATACCAACCTGGACTTAGACCTTGATACTCTTTTTGGACCCGAAGAAGAACTCACTCTCCGACACCAGTTCTCGTCTGGACTTACCATCCCCAGAGAACCAACCCCACCCTCGCCAACCCCCCGAGCACGTAACCCCCCCTTCGGAGGATTCCCTCTCTCATACTTGCCCCCGACTGCCCCTCCCCAATCTACCATGCTGGCTGCAACAACAACCAAACCCACTGAGCTTTGTCTCGGGACCCCTGAAGACTTCGATGGATTGTTCGCCAAAGCTGAAGACTGGCTCAGGACTGTCACCTTTTACCTAGCTATAAACTCCGAAGTCTATGACACCGACGCCAAGAAGGTAGCCTACGCCTTATCATTCATGAAGAAGGGATCAGCCAAGGTCTGGGCTGCCACCTTCAGACAAAAGATTCTCGCTCAGGCTACGCTCAACCTTGGAACTTTCGCTGACTTCTGCGACTCTTTTTCCAAATCCTTTGTCCGACAGGACACCATCGCTTTGAGCCTACATTGGCTAGCCATGACCAAGATGGTCAAGAACAAGCACGGGAACTACTCCCCCTCACTCACCGAGTACACCACCTGCTTCCAGAACCATGTCGCCATCTCTAAGATTACCAATGCCAACATCCTTATCAGCTACTACGCCATCAGAATCCCGGAACCTCTGATGTGGAAGATCCAGAGCATGGAGACCCCTCCAGATAAAATTGAAGATTGGTATACCAAAGCCGCCCACTTCGCAGCCATGAAGGAACGAGCTAGAGACCTTGTGAAATGAGGGAGCGGAAAAGTCTTCCATGGACTTCACTCTATCCCGAAATCCACCCCCCCAGATCCTGACACTATGGATGTAGACACCGTATGCACCACTCTCATCCCCAAACTCACACCTGCTGAACAGAAGCAATGTATCGAGAATAACCTTTGTTTCCACTACCGGGAAGGAGGGCACCTTTCTACTAATTGCCCCAAATTCTCCAAAGGAAAGAAACTGGCGGTCAAAGCGGTCGCTACCTTGGACATTCCCAAGTTGGAAGAAATCCTGGACAACGCTGATGAAGACGAGGACAGGGTAGTGATTAGAAGAGTTTCATTTTCCCAGAGTTTTTAAAGGGGGGGCCTGCCACAACGTCTACGTCCCCTAGTGCTTTGGTATCTGTAACTTCTACTACAAACTCCATGCAAATTCCAGTACAAGTTATTATCCCCTCGCACACCCTGCAAACTGTTGACACCCGAGCCTTGATTGATAGCGGAGCAGATGTCTGCTGCCTTGATTGGGGCTTCGCTAAGAAACACAAGATCCCTTTGACCAAACTCGACCACCCGGTCTATGCCAGGAATGCCGATGGAACCATTAACACCAAAGGAACTATCCAATACGTCGCTGATCTCTTTGTCTCCACTGAGGGCCTTGTTCATCAAATCACCTGCCATGTCATGCACCTAAGCAAGGATAATGTATTCCTTGGAATCCCCTGGCTACGGAAGGCCAACCCAACCATCGACTGGGCAAAGAGAACCCTCTGAATCACCGAAACCACCGACAAATTGAAACTCCTCTTCTCCCTCCACCAAGGAGCCTACCTACAACAAGAAAAACTCCTCGTTCCCCCTTGACCCCCACCGTGCCACCTCTTTGTCAACTCGGTTCAGGATGAATGCCTATATGCTTACAACGGATGGGAGGACGAATGCGATTTCTTGACCCATGCCCATAACCAATACACCATCAATCGAATCATTCGCTGTGGGTCACGGTTCATCCCAGCCCCTGTGATTTCTCGTCTCTCCATTGCATCCAGTCTTGCCCTCTCCCCTGATATGCCAGTTGCCTCCCCCCTCCTGGAAGAATACGCCAGGTATAAGGAGGTCTTTGCCGAAGAAGCAGCCAATGTCCTTCCCCCATCTCGACCTTACGACCATGCCATCAACCTCAAAGAGGACTTTGTTCCCCGTATCACCAAGATTTACCCCCTTTCGGTTGACGAACGACAAGCTACGGACAAATTCGTAGACAAAAACCTAGCTTCTGGCAAAATTTCTTCCTTGAAATCCCCCCAGGCCTCCCCTTTCTTCTTTGTTAAAAAGAAAGCCCAACATGGGCAAAAGCCAGGCTTGTGACCTTGCTAGGATTATTGACACCTGAATGAACAAACCATCTGGGATGCCTATCCCCTTCCTCTCCTTCAAGACTTCATGGACAGGATCCAGGGAGCAAAGGTGTTCACCAAGATGGACGTCCGATGGGGTTATAACAATGTCCGCATTAAGGAAGGAGACCAGTGGAAAGCCGCCTTCATCACACACCGAGGGCTGTTCGAACCGAATGTCATGTTCTTCAGACTAACCAATTCCCCCCCCACGTTCCAGCGGTTCAAGAACGACTCATTCCGAGACCTCATCATGGAAGGATGGCTATTTATCTATATGGACAACCTCCTCATTTTCTCCCCTGACCAACAAACTCATACTGAACGAACCCACCGAGTGTTACAACGGATGGAGGAACTTCACCTCCATTTGAAACCAGAGAAGTGCTTTTTCGATTGAGATGAAGTCGAGTACCTTGGAATGATCATTTGCCCAGACGAAATTGCTATGGACCCCACCAAGCTGGACGGAATCGCCCACTGGCCCATCCCCACTTCCGTAAAAGAAGTCTGGTCCTTCCTAGGTTTTGCCAATTTTTACCAACGATTCATCCCCAACTACTCCACTATCGCTAGACCCCTTATCGACCTCACCAAAAAGGCCACTACCTGGTCTTGGAGTGATTTGTGTCAATCAGCATTCGACCTACTCAAAACACGGTTTGCCTCTCAACCGGTTCTTCAAGTCCCTGATCTCTCCGCCCCCTTTATCATCGCTACTGATGCCTCCCTCTATGCCTCCGGGGGAATTCTCCTCCAAGCTGACCCTAATGGTGAATGGCACCCCTGCTCCTACCTCTCTCAGAGTTTCAACTCCACTCAGCGGAACTATGACATCCATGACCGAGAACTCCTAGCTGTGCTCCGAGCGCTCAAAGCTTGGTCCCACTATCTGCGAGGATTCCCTCACCAGGTCCGAGTGTTCACTGATCACAAAAACCTCACCTACTTCTGAGAACCCCACACTTTGAACCGGCGACAAGCTCGTTGGTTACTTGACCTCGCTGACTTTGACCTCAAACTTATCCATGTACCCGGGTCTCAACTCGCTGGCCCTGATGCCCTCTCCTGACGCACGGACCACTTCTCTAAAGACACCTCCGACAATTCCCTTGTAACTCTACTCCCTTCATCTCTCTTCATCAATGTCATTGACATCGCTCTCTCCTCTAAAATCCGTTCCACTTCAGCCACCGATCCATTTGCCCTGACCTCGCTCCAAGCTGTGGATGAAAACATTCCCGCAGCATTTCGTTCTCAGCTTTCTGACTGGCAAAATTGGGAAGGGATACTCACTTACCAAGACCACGTATACGTTCCCCTGGGTGGAGATCTCCGACATGATATCCTGCACAGATGCCACGATCATGAATCTGCCGGACACCCTGGGTACCTCAAAACTCACCAGCTGGTCTCTGCTGAGTTCTGGTGGCCTGGCTTAGCATCCTTCGTCCAAAACTACGTGGAGGGATGTGCAACCTGCCAGCAATGCAAAACTAACACTCATCCTGGTTCTCCACCCCTGACTCCAATCCCCACCTCCACGTCCCACCCTTTCCAGGACATCACAGTAGACCTAATCACCGACCTCCCAGTCTTGGATGGAAAGGATTCTGTAGTTGTATGGGTGGACTGAGCCTTCAAAGGCGCAATATTCTGCCCGACTACCAAGTCTGCTTCAGCAGCCAATATCGCCTCTCTCTATTTCCACAAAGTGTACCAACATTTCAGGCTCTTTGACCGAGTCATTTCTGATAGGGGACCCCAATTCTCTTTGGCATTTGCCAGAGAAATGGGGCAAATCCTGAATTATGACCTCCGCTTATCTACCGCCTATCATCTGCAAACGGACAGACAAACTGAGAGAACCAACCAAGAGCTCGAAACTTATCTCCGAATCTTTTGTGGAGACAACCCTACTTCTTGGACTGAACTCCTAACCTTCGCCGAATTCGCCCATAACCACCACCCCCACTCTGTCACTAACCAATCTCCGTTCTTCCTCCAAATGGGTTATAAACCGAAACCCCTCCCCTCAATCCTCTCGTCCTCCAACCTCCTGGCCGTAGAGCTCCACCTATCCCAGCTCACTAAAGCCAGAGATGAAGCCTGAGCCGCTCACGAGCTCGCCAGAGCAACCATGGCCTCTCAAACTCAACTACACTTCACACCCTTCGCCCTGGGAGATAAGGTTTGGTTGGAAGCCAGGAACCTCCATCGCCTTCAGAAGGACCCCAAATTCCTTCTGAAGCGCGAAGGACCATTTGAAATCATCAAGGTTCTTTCCCCTATCACTTATTGCTTATGCCTCCCCAAAACCTGGAAAATTCACCCCATTTTCCACGCCTCCCTTCTCTCCCCTGCCAAGGAAACCCCTGTTCATGGTCCGAATTTTCCCCGACCACCTCCTGACCATGTTGGTCCCGAAGAAGAGTACCTTGTGGACCGTATTCTCCGTCACCAGGGACCACCTTCCCGACGGTGTTTCCTGATCCACTGGAAAGGATATACTGCGGAAGACGACTCCTGGAAACCTAAGCAGAACTTGAAGAATTCCAAACTCCTGCTGACTGCCTATAAGAAGCGTCACCCAAAGGACTTCCCTCCCCAATCCGCTTAGTTGCCCACCAACAATACCTTCACCATACCATGCCTTGCTCTGATGTCCCCAAACTCGTTCTTCCTGTTTCCCCCCAACGTGGTAATTCACCGCCTACAGAGTCTGTTACTGATTCTGTCCTTGCTTCTGTCTCTTCTATCACCCTCTCCGACTGTTCTGACAGAGAGATTCACCCCCATCCAACACCTCAGCCTAGCTTGTCTACTCCTCCTTCTGTGCCTCCTAGCATCTCAGATATTTCTTCTTCTCCTGCCTACTATATGCCTCCTTCCGTTTTAAACCCCCATGCCATGATCGTCAACGACACCTCCTCCCCCACTTCCTGCATCGCTACCCCTGGTTGGGGATGCCGACCTTCCATTTCCATTCCTGAACTTGCTGAACCTCCCATTCGTCTTGCTGCCTACCTCGGCACCATCGAATCCGTAGACCTCCCCGAATATGCCTATAGGGTATGCCCTGATCTCCCCACCGATGCTGAGTCTTGCACCCTCCTCCGATTCCTCTGCGACCCCAGGTACGCTGTCCCTATCAGCGCATACCTTAACTACGGGTCTGCCCTCCACTCCCTTTACCTCACCACCCTTCAAGTCGCCTGGCTCACTGCACTTGTGTGCTTCCCCTCTGCCTCTGCTGATGCCAACGCCACCTTCCGTAATCATACCCTATCCCACATTCAGATGGAGTTGGAGACCAACCTCCTCCTCCCATTTTACCAGCTCGGCATGCTGGAGTTCATGCATGACCTGGATCGTTATCTCCAGGACCTCGCTCGTTATACCCACCTCGGCATTGCTTCGGTATCCACCCCCTCAGCATCCTCCTCAGCATTGAACTCCAAAGAGCTCAATGTCATGGAACGCATTGAAGCCCAATGGACCGGTAACTTTGGCAACACTCCCCTCCTCCCATCTCACCCTCGATTTCACAAGGCCTGTTTCCAGTGCCACCGCCTTGGTCACCAGCGTGTTCAATGTGGGGTCTATCAGTGCCCGATTTGCCGCTGTTTCCATCCTGGCCACTCTCAGTGGCAGTGCCCTTTGCGCTGTGCTCCTCCGCTGCCCTTGCCCTCTACCTCTCCCGCCTCCTCGCACTTGTCACACCCTTCCTCGCCCCATCGCTCCTACCATGGACCCTGCCACTCCCACGGCACCTGCTGCATGGTTCCCAGCCACCCACGCCACCGCTCTCACTCTCCAGACCTGGATTCCGGAGTGGACAACGACATGTGGGACGACACCGCCTTCGCCAATATGACCAGTTCACCCGCTATGGGGGCCTGTGACTTGTGAAGTGTCTGCGCCAGTGCCTTGACCCTTGTGGGGGGGTAATGTTACATTTTCCCTTTCTACTATGTTTCTACTACACTTTTCTTGACCATATGCTTACCTCTCACCTTGCACTGTGGTTGTCTCACTGTTCGAGCCCCACCCGACGACATCTTTTATCTCTGTATTACTCATATGTTCTTAAACGTTCTCTTGACTTCTATGCCTCGAGTATGCTGACTCACCCTTATTCCTCAGCATTCTACCTTGTTCTATGCCTGACTCATCTTTGTTCCTCAATGTTCCTCTCGATTCTACTCCGTTACCATGGCTCGCCTATTTAAACCATAGCACTCAACCTGTAACCCTTAAGCTTGATCTTCTCAATCTAATGAGTTCTTGCGGACTTTGTCTGATTCCCTCACCTCAGTCCTTGTCCACCCTTCGCTTCCATAGCAAGGGAAGCCCTCTAGTAGCACCATGGCTAGAGGTTCTTCATGTCGTCCAAGCTTCCGACCCCCAGTCTGCTTGACTCCTTTGAGATCGCGCCTAGCCTACGGCAAAGTGTAACACTTCTGATCGACTCTGATCGACAGATCCACAGCAGACATGACTCACTTTGACTCCTTCTGAGTCCTTACACTTCCCCAAGTCATGTCTCCCTTGGTTCCTCGTTTACCCGCTCATTCCATAGAGTTCCATGACTGTCTATGGCCCAAGTATATAAACAGTAGTCCCTATGCTTGTACTCCTTAAGTTAGAGCTACTCAATCATACCCTTGAGATAACTCCTATGCCCAATCTCCCAACACCAGGATAAGACTCATCCTCCTCGGACTCATCGTACCCTTTGACGCTGAGCGTGCTCTTCATGAGCAGATACCTCGCCCGAAGGTCTTAGTCGTACCATAGCATCAAGAATGCTGGTACTCCCTAGTCCCAAACCTTACCCTTGAGTCTACACTCGACCCTACCCGGGCCAAGCATAACAGTTCCTAGGCTTCACCAATTTCTACCACCGATTCATCCCTGACTACTCGACCATAGCCTGACCCCTCATAGACCTTACCAAGAAAACCACCACCTGGTCCTGGGGAGACTCCTGCCAATCCGCATTCAGCCTCCTTAAAGAACAGTTTGCTTCTAAACCCATCCTCAAAGTCCCAGATCTCTCCGCCCCCTTCGCCATCTCCACTGATGCCTCCTTTTATGCTTCCGGAGGAATCCTCCTACAAGCAGACATCAATAGGGAATGGCACCCCTGTTCATACCTCTCCCAAAGTTTCGACTTGGCCCAACAAAACCACAATATCCATGACTGGGAGCTTCTCACAGTTCTTCGAGCGCTCAAAGCTTGGTCCCACTACTTGCGGGGATCCCCTCATCAGGTTCAAGTGTTCACTGATCACAAGAACCTCACCTACTTCCGTGAACCTCACACCTTGAACTGGCGACAAGCCCATTGGCTACTAGACTTAGCAGACTTTGACCTCAAATTGATCCATGTACCCAGATCGCAACTTTCTGCCCCCGACGCCCTCTCTCGACGCGCTGAAGAACAACAAACCCGGCTCCTATGGAGAAGTCCAGGTAGTATGAAAGGTGAGGGGTGTGATGGGTTCGTCCCCAAAGAGGGTTCGAGGTGGAGGTGAAGGGCCAGAAGGGAATGCTCCGGGAGGAAGGATATTCCGGACGTGTGTCCAGAGAAGAGAGTGATGGTCCGGTAGCGAGAATGGTAGTCCGATGGTAGATACGATAGTCCGGACATGTGAGTCCGAGGGGAGAGCGACGTGGAAGATGGCAGAGACGATGACGGCGATGAGTACATGCGTGCGTGCGTGCATGGAGAGGATCCTTTGATCCTCCAAAGTCGAAAAGTATATTTGAAAACCAAAGGTACAAGACTTTATAGTCCGGGCATTTCCCAGGACTGTCAGGGATAAAGAACACGAAC